>JBBPMM010000180.1:0-47158 GCA_038090335.1 Solioccasus polychromus | reverse complement strand
TTTGATCGGAAAAACGTAATGTCGTATGCTCATTTATGGACCCTCTGTTACAGACATGTCCGACGAGCGATACGACGATTATATCTGCATATATTCACATATCCGTTTCTTGTAAAGTTCGTGATGGTCTTCAACACATACATAGCTTCCCCGCACCCTCGTTGAACAGAACAAGTGGATGGATGGACGTGATGAAATCAATTTATATGAACCACGATAGGACGGGTGGCCGCATCGGTGTATGCTCTGCCGCAAGTTTTTTCTCGGCAGGCGATGGCGGAGCACCGCGGTGGCTCGGCCTCAAGAATCTTGGGGCTAAGAGGCTCTCCCCGATTTTCGCTCCTACCGCGATGAAATGTTTTTCTGGCGGCTTCGAAAATAGGGATCGGTATACGGTTAGCAGAAACACAGAAAGTCTCGCTTTTCTCCGTCATGGGGACGATACGAGACCGTCCTTGATCTTCTGTTCCTCACCCGCTTGGACGGGGGAACGCCAAAAAGGGCATCGAAAAAGGGTAATGCGACGGAGAGAAAGGGTTTGATGGCGCATTGACATTATCTGAAGGTGCAGACAAAGACGTCTATTGGCTTGTATTAATGGAGTCAGCGTGACGAGACAACTCGGAACCAACAGTTGGTCGCGTCGCCCATATGTTTCTGCACAAAAACCTGGACGATCGAATGCCTGGTAAGAAAGTTTACAAAGGAGACTTACCTGAAAGTCCAACTTTTCAACTTCTCAAGGCACATGCTTGAGTCATCTGGTAATCTATTCAAACTACATGAAATCGACGGCACGCTTCCGTCCTCTCGGTGGTCCAGAAACACCCTCACTCTCGTCCACCCTTATCGCATTCTGATCATCCACAGGTCTCTCCACGGTAAGCTCTCGAACGATTTCCGGTGGCGGCTTCTCAACCCATTCTTCCTCTTCCTGTTCTCGGTGTTTCTTCCGCTTCTTTTTGGGTCGTTCTCGCTCCTTGGTTTCTCGCCGTGTCGATATCGAGAGTGACTCTCCGCCGTCTTCGTCCATATCAAACGACATGAGCGCCCCCGCCTTGGATTTTTTGACCTTCTTCTCCTTCGCAGCGTGTGCTTTACCATCCCCCGGGTTTGCCTGCGCGTCGCGCGGGACAAAGGTGGGCTTGAACGTCGATAGATCCACTTTACTGTCCATTGCAACGCTTGCTTTCGCATCCGTCATAACTGGTGCCGGTGCCGGGGCCTCGGGGGGTTTTTCTGTCGGCTGCAGTGACGTCGAAGATTCTTGTGGCGCCAGCTCGTCAGCCTCTTCCTCTACCTTCCTGTCTTTCTCGCCCTCACTCTCCTCATCATCGCTCGCAAAAATGGCTTTAAAAATATTTATCGGCGGGCGTTCATACGTCAGGATATCATCCCCTTGTCCATCGTCGTCGCCTAACCCGATATTGGCCAAGTCCCGCTTACCCCGGGGGGCAGCCGAACCCAACTGCGCATCTGCAGCGCCTCCAGTTCCAACGGCAGCCACGGGACCCATTGTTTCCGCACCCTGTGCTGTATCTGCAGCAGCCGACGTCGAAGCCTCGGGCGTATCGAAGTGAATATCGGGATTAGGATCCTTGACGCCAAACCGCTTGCAGAGTAGCCGCGCAGGCTGCCACGGCTTGACCTCGCGCGTCATCGGGCCGTACATGCCCAGTCGCGCCGCATGCACCATGGGGTCCTCTTCCTTCTTTTCCTCCTTCTCCTCTTCAGCTTGTTTTTGTTCTGCCACCGTAGAGGCTTGTTCGGCACTCGGGGTATGTAATCCTTCGATAATCTTTGGTCCCAGCTCGAGCACGGCGGCGCTCGTGAACCGACCAGCCATCGCGCCAGATACGGGTCGGAAAAGCGCGGCAGCCTTGGCGAACTCGCTCATCTCGAGTGCGTAAGTCTCTGGCGTCTGGGTCGGTAGACGTGCGGGTATAGAGACTCCAGAACCAGGCTCAGCATGCGCACGGAGATAAGCTGTATACCGAAATTGTTTGTTGGGATTCGAGGTGAAGGGCTGGAATCCTTGCAACGCAGCCTGCGCAACGTGGGGGTCCGTGTGAGGGATATAAAGTCCCTGGGGAGGAAGCGTGCTCGATGAAGGTGTGGGTCCTTGTTCTGCCGCTTCAGTTGTCGACGGACCGGTGAAGCGATTTGCCGCGATACTTTTGATCCGTTCTTGGTCTTTCTTCGACATATATTCAAAGACAGAGCGCGGTGCGGATGGAAGTGGTGTTTCTCCTAGTGCAGCGCCTCGCTACGGGGGATTAGATAGACTGACGCCTCGTCCCTGGAAGAAAGCGAACCTGATCTGGGGTTATCCCCTTTTTCCATTGTGCGTGTGATTGAGGTTGTCCTGGTACGGGGAAATGCGGTATATTTTCCTTCTCATTGAGTGCTGTTCTCTCTTGTTCCCAAAGCAACTTGGGATTGGATTTCCACCCTTTTGGCACTTCGGGAAGAGGGAACCTACAAGTTTTAACATGTATCGGAGAAAATCATGACGACCCAAACAGCTTACCACATGTCTTCTGCTACCGGTTTGTCCGAAAGTTTAAAGCCAGAAAGTACGGGCTTGCCATCACGAAATACGCTGGAATTATTTGCCTATGCTCGAATACGTGAATACATTATACGTTTCCCCGGGAGAATACTCACAGAGGATTTAGTGACAGCCTCACTGTTGGATCGAGCGCTGCGACTTCCAATAACGACGTGCTCTTCGTCATGCGTGTCATTCGTATCGAAGGCATGTCGGCTACTTCCGGCACCCATGGTGTGATCATAGACATCTAAATCATCCTCATCCGCGTCGTTCAAGGCGCCCAGTCCAAAACCACCTTGTGAACCAGTATAAGAGCACCAATGGATTCAAAGATTGCCTCCAAGACATACCTGCAAGTCGCGGTCCTTTGGCATCCCGAGCATCCCGCTCATGTGCTCCCAAACTAGCATGCAGCCCCAACGCCCTATTATATCCAAGCCCATGGAAATCACTCTTGCGAGATACAACGACCACGGGAATGTCTCTCGGCGCATATGTGTGCTTCTTGGCCTCCTCGTCCACGTCGGGTCCAGTTCTATCCGGGTCGCGCCCACACTGAATTTCGCGTTGCCGCCACGTCACTCTAGGGCCAATTCCCTGCCCCGGTTTCCACCCCATCTTTTTCAGGATGCGACCTCCCATTGAATCTTTAGGCGCTGGCAGCATGGCCTGCTCAAGTGCAAGCGTGATCGGGCTAATATGTTACCAGGTAAGGGACGAGCAGACGAACGAGTTGGGGAGACGTACTCTTTCTGACTGTCGTCGACGCCAGCCAGCCGGGCTTTCTCAGCTTGTGTACCCCCAGTAATATCCATCTGCTCGTGTTCGCTGACGAGTTTCTGGTCCGCGTGTAGTTCGGCGAGGTCTTCTTCGTCCATAAAGTCTTCCGGTCTCGATGCCCGAGCCTTGGCACGATCCGATCGCGAGGAAACGAACGTCGAGGGCGTCCATCCTAGAAACGAGATGTAAGAGTGACAATGGGTGCACAAAGTGACTATACGCACCTTCTTTTGAACCAACGGTGTTGAAATAGCCAGCAGAGAACCCCCCCGTGAAAGCTCCATGTAGTCTTCTTCGACCTTTTTCATCCCTGACCTAGAACGAAAGACATCAGATAAATAGCCCACTGATGATCAGTAACTGACTTCTTGCTTCCAAAGCGGTACGAATTCGCCAGTATCTTTGGACTTTTCGAGGGGCGGCAAAGGCGTGCCAATCTAGAGGAGTGTGAGCAAAATAAAGAGGGCAATATAAGAAAAATTACCAAGCAAAAGTTCTCGTTGGCTTTCTTACTCGAAGTATCGACGCCCAAATCACCAAGTTTGCGTTTGAGCCTGGCAGAATTCATGATGGGCCACACCTGCAGGACGATGGGCAAATGTCCGAATATGTCAAGTAACCCTAACCATAAGATTGGGTTCCCAAATGATACCATTTTCAACCTAATGATCATCCTCGTCCTCATCCTCACCGACACCCTCCTCCACATCCTCCACACCCTCCACCTCATCCTCCCGCTCATATTCCCCCTCTTTCACTCCCGCATGTTCGTCCGCCTTGGATTGTGGCTCCCATTCTTCCTCATCATCCGTATCCTCCGCCCTTTCTTTCCGCTTCCCACTCGCTATTGTCGATACCCCGGACGTCCTACCCTCTGCAATAGTAAGACACGTCAGTCGAGTTCCTTTACTGTCGTATTGTGCCACCGGATGGAGTTGCATTTTTTCCTTTGTCTCAGGAAGTAATGCTGCCAAGTCATAAACGAGTATCTTGCCGTCAGATGAAATAGTACAGACGATCGTCGTCGTTTCTCGCCTATCCTCGTCTGTTGACGAAGCATTGGGAAGTGCGATTTGAAGCGTTTCCACTGCTTTTACTCTACCGATGGTTCATCAGTCATACTACAAGTCAAATACTCGCAACGAACCTATTTGAATGACCAACCATCTCGGCGATTATCGTAGGTGGTGATTGTGAATCCTCAGTTATTTGATATACCGATACTTTTTTATCTTCTGCTGCGATCAATAATAGTTCATCGATACCGTGTACGCGTTTACAAAATTGCAAACTATGTATTCTTGCTGGATGCGCGATGGTGTATCGCAAAACCATGTCCTATATGGTGATGAGCCATAATGTATCTTCTCCAGTAGTCACGTACCGTAGAAAATACATCAAGAAAGGATAACGACTGGACGACGAACATTGAGCCTGACAACGACCATCTTACAACTTCACCCTCTTGACGACATATTTTAAGTTGCGTTCGTCACCAACACAGATAACCTTACCTTTTCCCAGTTTCGTACTGGCCGACCCCTTGCCACGCATTAAATCCCACATACGCAAGGTTTTGTCCTGCCCAACGCTCAGACCAACTTTTCCGGATGGGTGAATGGCGACACAGTTGACGCGGCCTTTATGACCCTTCAGCGAACGTAGCACGGTCCAATCTCGCGCATGAAACAAACAGAGGGTTCCATCTTCGGAGGCGGAGAGCAGGTGCGAACGTGATGGGAATTGGAGATGCGTGATGGATCCTGAATATGGTCACGTTGACCTGTTTCTCCAGAACTCAAACGAGCAACATACCTTGATGGTGCATCAGACCACCGACCTCTTTCCGCCTCGCCAAGTCCCACACCTTGATGATTTCGTCCGAGCTTCCCGTAGCTAGCCATTTCCCTCCATTCGGAGACGCAGCGACGGCCTTGATAGAGGACACGTGCGCAGGGAAGATAAAGATGGGCTTCAAATGAAACTCGTAGCCAGATTTGGTGGACGTGACCGATCCATCTAACCCATAGAGTAGCTTTTCGTAGGAGCCCGCGACGACGACAAAAGAGGTGGATAATCCGGACGTGGACGGTGGTTCTGGAGTATCCACGGCACCAGCATCTTTGAGGGTCTCTTTCCGCTTTCCTTTATCTTTCGGAGAGAACGAGACAGGTGGCTTGGTTTTTGCAACATGCTGCCTATCCCGTACGGCGGACTTTTCTGTGCGAGCCTTTTTGATGCTTCTTTCTGCCTTTCGGGTAGGTTTTTGTTCTGTCATATTGTTGTCCTCAACGACGACGCTATACACGATGCAAAAAATCACTATCCAAAAATGGTATGTGCGGTTTGCCGGACCGCTAGTCCTCGGAAGCTCTATTCGGTCTCCAACACGATCACTCGGAACATCTCCCAGGTGCGAGTAACACAACGACAAAATAGTATCAGGGACATTCCTATCTCTAAATTTCGTTCAAACGTTGAGCCTGACCGAGATAGTGCGTCCGTTGCTTCTCAAGCTTTCAATGCGGATGGAGTCGACGGGAATTATATCGTTTCAGACAGATCGTCGACATCCAGGAATTTCGTTATGGGCTATCAGACCGATTCAATTTCGTCTTTGGCTGGCAGCGCTAAGACACGCAGAACCGAAGGTATAAAAAGAGTCCTTGTGTGCTTCTTTCTCTCATCCTTTCTTTCCTTGGATCCCGTGGTCCTAGCAGCGTTAGACATTGTTATCTTGCTTTCTATCTATACTGCTCTATCTAATCTTCACTCTCGTCCTCCTAATTCTTTTGCGCCGGCCGCACCCTCCTACATTCTTTTATGCAAAAGTCAAATTCCATTATGTCTTATTCTGCACGTTTTGCCGTTCTTGCTTGCCTTTGCGCTGCCCTTCCCCCTGCTCCCCCTGTGGACGCCGCATACCTCTACCACGGCCATCTGATGGAAAGGCACGCTTCCTTTTCTCAATCTCCGAAGCAAATGCGGGAAGTTCCGCTCTTCTGCGAGTCCGCTGCTCATGAGTGCGACGGCAAAAACGATGGGCACCAGATGAGCATCCTCGTGAATTCGATGTGTCCTTTGGACTCTCCGGCTTACCGCTATTTGCAGGCAGCGCATCGCCGATCTCCGGGACTCCCCCCTCTTCTGCGTCCAGGAACGCATAGCCATGATGACGAGAAGGTCCGCAATCATAAAAGCCAGGATGCTCATGAAGCTGCTGATCGGAGACCCCCTCGATCTGTTTTTGCGCGGAGCCGCTATCGCCGAGGTCCTATCCCACAAGGTCGTCGCTCCTCGGTATATGTCACCGGAGATCATGGCGACACGTACATCATCTCGCGAATGCCGTCGAAAAGCTGGAGTGAATACACTCCCACGGGCAAACAATCGTCTCATTCTTCCCATCGGCGTCAAGACGGTGCCGGCGACCAAGTTTTTGGAAGGATCGACATCATGGCAAGCGCTCTTCCTTGTTCACTTGTGCCGTCCTTTCATATTCTTTTTTCGTCCAGGACGCTTCTCTGCCGTCTGGTAACCTCGAGCGTCTGGCGTCGTTGTCAGTTGATTGCACCCCAATTGACTGGGCGTTGGGTCAAAGTTCCATCAAAGCATTCCCGCTAAACGCTTCCTCGACCAACCAGACTCAGTTCATCATGATTCCTGCAGAACCATCGTCGAACGGCTCCGATGGCTATGTCAATATCGCAATGGAGGTGTTTGATGCGAACAGCGCTACGATGGTCTTGTATTGCGCCACCTATCCTGTCGGCGGGAAGATCCTCATGATGCCTTGTGTGACACCATGACGCCTCTCCCCCGAGTCATCTGGCGACCCAAGCGATTCTTGTGCTGGCGACGGAGATGACGCTTTATCGTCAAGTCGACATACGAGCCAAATATTCACTTTCGAGCCTTCTAGTGGGCGGATCGCGCCGATATCAGTCAGTACTAGCGATAACGCGGCAGACTTGGCCTTGTGTTCTGCGCCAAAGGTCCGGAGGGGTGCAGGCAACTCTACAACCAGCGGTTTTGCCAGTCGTTCAGCCACCCTAGTTCCCGCCCCCAGCGCATCCCAACAGGCTCGCAATGTCACGCTCGTTTACGTCGCTGGGGCGCTCGAAGTGATCGCTGCCGCGTCTTCTAATATAGCGAGTAACGCCGGCGCAAGTGCAAACCCGACGTGCAACAACCTCTCGAACGTTAAGCGCTATTACGCCTGCCGTGGTCGCCGAACCGGTCTCGATTCCGACATCTTCAACGCCCACACCAACGGCGTTCACTACGTTACGACCTGCGACCGCCTCTACGACGCGGTCGTTGCTGAGTCTTTCTAGCTCCGCATCGGCGACAGCCACCGCGAAAGCAGTAGTGATTACTGACGAATCCCTCGGAGTCGAAGTTTTCGACGTCTCGCCTTCGATGACAGAAAGTTCCAGCTCTAGTTCCTTGTTTACGTCTAAGACTACGGCTACTTCCACTGCCATGGATTTTTCTTCTGAAAGAACACAATGACTCTCTTAGTCAAACTCGCGACGCGGAGGCCGTCGCGGAGTCGCTCGTTAGTTGTCTCCACGGTGCTCGAAATGCAGGCTAAAACGAAGGAATGGACAATCGAGGTTTACTTTTCCTATAGTTTGTGAGCCTACCCTCCTAGTGTACACTATCGTGAATATGGACATCCATTTTTACTTATCCTCGACGAAGCATTTTGACGATACCAGAAGTGGCTTTCAAAGTTTTAAGGTTATCCTTCGAACGCGTTACATTTCAGTCGACTGATCGGACACGACACATACCGCGACCCTTTAACCTACATCTCTTCATCATCGAAATTGATTTCTTCCACAGGAAAGTCTCCGATTTTGACTCTATCCGGTCGCACAAAGATCCCATAATTTGGACGACACGTAAAGTACCGCTCCCCTTGAACACTACATAGCCATGTCACGACTATTGCTTCATCGCGAGTAAGGAGAAGGACGCACGATCCATCATTGCGCCCAATCGGCTCGTCGTATTCGATGCCAACCCAATCGCCACTCTTTGCGAAGCTGGTGGGACCCACGAAACGCACCGTACCACGTTTATGCAGCTCTTCCTCGGCCGATTCGACTTCACACCGGGCACCGATCTGAATGTCTACATGAGCGGCGGGCATAGGGGCAGTCTCGGATGGTGCAGCGAATCGGCCAACTTTATGCCTTTGCTTGTACGCCAATACGGAATCTGGAGGAAGCACAGGCGTGAGCCACGTACAACGTCACCTTGGAGCGAGAGGACCTGTTCGTTTCGCGTACGCCTCGTCGCTCAGCTCGAATTTCTCTACTTGAGCGACATCCGTGAGTTGTCCAGTGAACGATGTAGCAGGGTTCGTGTCGACCACCTATAGTAAAGACGCGTCGAACGCATCAGCGTGATGCATGCGTTGATCGATCTTACGTTCAACGTCTGCAACGCCGCCAGTCCATAGAATCCCAATGGTTTCGTGTCGTCCGAGAGCTGTGCGATGGTCTCGCCTGCATCGTTTTGTACGGTGATGCGCTGATTTTGGACCGGGATCCCAGTGACGAGCTCGAGTTTCGACTGCAAGCGGGGACGTAAATGGTCTTGTAAGCGGTGAGATGAGAATGGGAACCTTGAGCTGCTCGACGGTGATGTGGAGGTCGAACCGACGCTCGGATCGCGTGTCTGGCGAGACTACAAAAACGCTGATGATGCTGGACATAGTTCACCAGACCCCCATACACCCCGGCTCCAGAGTTGATGCCAGACCCCGGAAGACACTAACGCGAACTCGAGTGTCAATTGAGCAAAGATTAAAGTTGCTGATCGGGCCGACCTTGCGTGGTAAAATAAGTCACGTGATTTCCAGAAATGGAAAGGTTGCCGGTTTGGCGGCTTTTGAGGTGGATGGCAGGTGAAACCGCACACTAGACGAGCTGTCAAGCGCGGTGCGGCCTTTGACGCTACGGTGACCCCTTCTAGCTCTCGTATGGTCGAAGAAAACATGGATCCATTGACGGCATCGACTATAACACTCTCTGCATCAGCGTTACGCGAAAGATTATCTAAACTAACTTCTTCGCCGTTGCGTCCTGTCGTTGCCCTACAAGCATCAATCGAGTTGAGTGGTTCTTTTGGGACGATCGTGCGCCGGAAATGCACCATACTGAAGCGTCTCTATCCAGCTTTGCACCGACGAAGATACCTCGAAGACGTAGATTGCAGACGTTGGCGGTCGCCATCTGGTCCACTCTGCTCGTCAATTCAATCTTTCTTTTTCTAATGTTATGGTGCGAAATCGCTTTCTCAGGTCGAAGTTGGACTCACCCCATGTATTAAAGTTCGATTCCAGCCCTTTGGCCGTTCCTAGCTATTTATGTCGCATGGATACACTGGATCGATAAAAGTGCAGAACATGGAACGAGGCTGAGCCCGCGGTTTCGCTCTTTGAAGATATGGAAATACTTTGCGGAGTACTATCCTGCATCGTACGTTGCTGGAAGCATGTTAAGCTTTGCAAGCACTTAGCTGTCGTATATGACATGCATAGATTCCTTAAAGTGAGTCGAAACATACCCTGCCTGTGTATTTTTGGTGTCAACCTCTCGTAAAGGAATGCGATTTGCCAGCGGACCGCCCATATGTGTTTGGTTATCATCCACATGGTTTGTCATATGTTATAACCTTTCAGCTTGCGCTAATTCGTTCGGTTTAGGCATCATAGGAATGTAAGGGACTGATTGACGCAATGAAGGCGACCCTAACTTTATCTAACAGGGGGGCTATGGCCACCTTTGCAACTGAAGGTTACTCTGCCATCTTTCTACCAAGCCACATACTTATCGAGACAACTAGCTACTGGATTTTCCCTGGCGTTTCCAGGGATCCAGCCTCACCTTCTTACACTTACGAATAACTTCAACGTGCCTTTTTATCGCGAAATTATAATGGCCCTTGGGATAAGCAGTGTTTCTAAGCAATCGTGCTCCAACATCTTGAGGCGCGGTGCAGGACAGGCTATTGCCATCGTGGTTGGTGGCGCTGCCGAAAGCTTGAGTGCTCGACCGGGCACGGCGGACCTGACGCTAAGAAGAAGGTGAGTCAAAGTAGTCAAAACTAATGAGATTCCTCATCCTTTCACTTCCTAGGCTGGGATTCATCAAGGTTGCAATTCAACATGGGTATGCTAGATGCTGCCGGAAATCATAACATTCTTATCCCTACTTCAGCGCCGACCTAGTACCCGTGTTTTCCTTTGGTGAAAACGACGTGAGAATCCTACGTTTGGTGAATCAAGAGATTCACCCATTTTACCCTCTAGATCTATGAGCAGATGCCGAACGAAAAAGGGACTACTGTCTACGCTCTACAAAAGAAGTTCCAAGGAATGTTTGGCTTTACACTCCCCTTATTCCACGGACGTGGATTATTAAATTGTACGTCTTTAGCATTTAGCGTTCAGCGTAAAGCTGAAGAATTAATCAATTCTGCGTCACCCATCTGTAGATAACTTGGGACTAATGCCCTACCGTCGGAGGATCGTATCAGTTAGTGAGTTATCCTACCATTTCTTAATGTTTCGCTCTCAGACAGATGTCAATAGTTGGCCGGCCAATACATATCCAGCAATGTGATAAGCCATCGCTCGAGGAAGTGACCCGCGTTCAAACACTCTATATCGAAGAGTTAACCCGGTTCGTTAAGGCTTTTGATGTCATCATTCATGTCTCCCGGCTAAACTCCTTGCCAGTATCTGGAACACCTACAAAGACGAATTTGCCAAGACGCGTACCAGGGAATTGAGCATCATCGATTAGAAAACGTTCGTTTCTCTAATCCGTATTTCCTCTGCCAATTTTTGTTTTAAGCGTGTCATTCATAAGGAATAGGGCGGGCTAATTCGGACTCTGGTTACATAGAATGGAGACGTTAATGTCTCGTTGTAATACAAGTTTTTGGAATATGGTTTCGGGAACTATCGAGTCGGAGAAAACTATTGAACTCCGTAGACTTATTTTCTCATCCCTCGCCTCATTGAAACCATTACCCTCGTTATCGCCCTCGATGGATGGTGATCACAGGTCCGCAATATGAGAGGGCGACTATGACGATGGGGCATTACAACTGCCCTTGGTTGTTGTCTGCTCGATCATCTCATCTTTATTTGCCGCATCGCTCGTTGGTCACTGTCCCGTACCCAAACGACGAGCCAGTTTCTCCATGGTGTCTCTGATCTCGAAGTATACAAACGCGGACGTGGGTGGCGCTTATTGAACAGATGTACACCAGGGGGATTCCGAGTCGGGAAAACTTGATTCAAAACGAAATTCTAAGCGCCCGGGTATAGTTCCATTATTGATTCCGAGGTCAACAGCATCCCCGTCACCGTTGCATGGGCGCTATTTTCTTCAGAAGCGTCATTTGATATTCGTCAAGTTGTTCCCTTCGTGATGGTTCGAGCTAGGCACCAGAAGGGTTGAAGTCCTGAACCAAATCCGTATTGGTTAGTTCAACCACATCCTTGAACTTCATTTGGATGATGTTGTTATCAAAAGAGCAGGTTAACCGGTTGTTCGGTCAACATGCCCACAGAATCTGATGAAAACGCTAGACTGGGTCCTCGACCTCAAGTCCTCGTTCCTAGCTCAACTGCATCGCTTGACGTCGATTGTTGCCAAGTGATGTAGTTGACTTGGACCTCGGACATAATTCGGGGTTTATCCACATTTGAATACTTGCAAGAATCAAGAACAAATCGGGCGGATGTGTCTGATATATTCGTATTGATCCCGAGGTGTTTTCCATCCCCCTACTTGGAGCCTTTTTGTTTATGTATTGCAGGCTGTAGTGTCGACACGGGTCATAATACAGTATTAGCCCGTACTGACTCGTTTCTGCCGCGTGCTTGATGTTAAAACTATCGTGAAAGAATCACCTTTTCTGCCGCCTCTCTGGTGTTTGTGTTCCAGTAATGAATTAGATTGATTGCCTTCAGACCATTGACCCGGTCGACTTGCTGGCCAGCAAGAGGTCAGTGGTTAAAATTTCGATCAAGTAACAGCAGATTTGTTCCTGAAAATTTAGTTGCCGGCTTCGTATTGGCTGCATTACGACGAAGGCTGTTTATCATCAGGATTGGGTGCTTCCCCTCACTGAATCACCACAATTTCAAGATTCGAATACTGTGGGCGTGCAAAGCCCGATGCTTCTACAGGCTCTACCACAACGTACGAACTTGCACTTTACTCGACTCTCAACGACGAGACAATATCCTTGTGGCATTTTTGATTTTCCCATATACTCATTGCGTGACCCGAGTTATTGCGAATTTCCAGACCCCGTTACGAGTACAGATAGGTGAGTATGATACCCCTCGGTCAATTATGACATGTGCTGATTTATCTACTGGTAGGGAAGCTCATAATACAACGTACAAGCGCAGAAAGGCCTTGTCGTGTCGATATGGGTAAATTTTCGGACCCACAAACGAGACTACAAAGACATATCTCACACCGTGCGGACACCTCTCTTCAGCATACTGCCGTTTCGGTGACTTGGCTTCGTCGCGCAGATAGAAGCGCTGCATGATCTGAATGTATAAAGGATGGAATGATCAGACACAGAATATATACTTATTGAATTGAGATTGGCAGGCGTGCATGGATTCTTTCAAGGGACTTGCCGAGTTATTTCAACGAGATGGTTAACTCAGAGCTTCAACTAGGACTGATCTTTTTGCGAGTGTCGAGCTTCACGAGCCTCGAAATGACAATATCTAGGACGCGTGCTTGCTTGTCTCATCCCATTCCTAATTACTGGATCCACTTGGAAGAAGGATATAGTGATGCTGGAAATACCAAATTGGCGCGATACTGATCCACCTGTCACAAAGATCACAAGTACAATAATAAGTCAGGTGCGACTCTACCATATGTGGGAAGTGATGACAGGGTGCTTGACCCATCGCGTATATTCTAGTTCATTGCGTTCATTTGTAGCTGCTGAACGTTGGCAGACGAACAATAGCTTCGTCGGTCTGGAGCAAGGAGGCCCATTTCCCTCACTTTGACTTGCAAGGCCAAAAGTTGAGAATAGAATCGCGCACTGAACAAGTCACCCTCTGCAAACCAGAGCCCCTGATCTGTAAAAACCATTGACCTATTTCCAAGGTGGCGATCCATGATTGCACTTACGACCGGACGGCCTCCATATGCCTGCAAATTCCCAATCCTCATCCCAAGCTCCAAGATCATTCACTGACTCGGAAATCTTGGGTCCGAACAAGTTGTTTGCAACTTCCTTGATGGTAGTGTTGCTGAAACTGGTTATCGGGATAGTGAATGGGCGCAGGATTATTTGATCGATGCGAAACACGAACCCAGTTGCGAAAACGATCAGGTCGGCAGTTGCTCGCGTCCCGTCAGCAAACACGAGTCCAGATGGGGTCATGCGTGATATCTCCACCCCAGCTTTGATAGAGATCTAAAGGTGACGTGAGAACATATCAAAGACAACGGGGCCTGCAATACTTTGCCAGACGTGATGAGTGATGCACAGCCCCTCTCGATATAATACCCACCTAGGGGAGATGCAGTGAAGTATCAGGACTTTCCCGGAAAAACTTACCACGTCGAACAACCAGGCGATCCAAGAAATTGTCGTTTGGTCCAGGAAGGAGGTACCCACACTCAGCCAAACTGTCACGAAGGTCCCTATTTAAGGCGATTGGTATCTTATCTTCATACATGACGTGTTGGTGTTACATACTTGTCGATATCAGCATTCGTTGAAGTGACCTCGTGCTGGAAACTCTTGAATGCCTTGAAAGGGATGGAAATGTAGAGACGATCAGCGATATCGATCGGAAGGATGTCCGGCGCAAAGTAGCCTGCCATTCAGTCAAATCAGACCCTGGAAACTCGAAAAGAATGCAGAGTACCTCGAAACGAGCGTCTCATTGCCTCGCGACTGACTACAGCAGTGGGAGAACGTTGGACAAGGGTCACTTTGGAACCTCTGGACGCCAGATCCTGGGCAATGTCGTGACCAGAGCACCCAGCACCAATGACGATCGTATTTTGTCCCTTGATCATATGAGAATACGAGTACCGGCTAGAATGTATACAGGTTCCAAGAAAAGATGCCTAATGAAATGTATGATGAGTCCAGAGTCGACAAATACAAAGAAACGCAATACTTTTCCAGGGATGGATGGGACGAAAGGTACTTCACTTTTCAGCGTTCCGACTCCCGTAGCAACGATAAGGTGGCTAGACTTTACGGTCATGGAGGGCTTATCGTGCTGGGAAATGAGCATCGACCACTTCCCTATCGAAGAATCATACGAAGTAGCAGTGGCACAAGCTGATGTTAGGAGGTGAAGGCCAAGGGTTTTGTGATATTCATCAAGGTAATCCGCAACAACAGCGCACGGGATGTATTCCCCCGTGCTCTCCGAGAACGGGAGAAACGGAAGATGGTCTAGGTAGGTTAGTAGGCTGTATGAAAGGCATTAATCGATACCTACTAAATGCCTTTGGAGTATTCGTCTCCAAAGACTTGTATCGACTTCTCCAGGTATTTCCCACCGCAGTAGATTTCTCCACTACCAGAGTGGAAATTCCGATATTCTCCAAGCAAGCGGCCACAGCCAAGCCACATTGTCCTGCGCCAAGGACAACTGCCTCGTAATCCATCACTTCCTTCCGATTGAAGGGTCTGATGAGAGGCATATTCCCCATCCTGAAAAACTCCGTAACTCCATGCAAATGATCCATGATGGTAACGAAGGACCAGGCTTTCCACATGTCGTTGGCTGTCTGAACAAGGCTGAAGATGCCTGTACATTCTGCAATGGAAGTCTGAAAGCGGACGATGCCTTGAACGAATATTTTGTTGAGACCAGCATGTCGGAATCGAACGTCCGGAAGAATCTCGAATTTGCTCGGCCGCGCGGCGGCTACACTGCCGGATAAGTTTCGTTCGATTTCGTTTCGTGTATACAGTGTGCGCAAGTCAGGAGTGAAGGCCATTAGGTCCCTCCAGTAGCTGTCATCTATAAAGGAGTGTTCAAGGGATAAAATACCTTGAATAACGGAGGGTTCAAGGTCCAGACAGAAGGAGTGCAGCCATTTTGATGCTATGGTCTCTGTTAAATATTCTATTCTCAGTGGATTGAATTGTTTTTATGATCCAAGGGGTGGCCTACGAGGAGTTGGCTCTGTGTTTGCGTCTGGATAATGTGCCATACTGCGGGAAGTGTGGTGTATGAGTTCCACAGTACCAGCAGCAAACAAGGAAGTAAAAGTACCATGAATAGAAATATACATGCGGACTCACTATGTCTCTGTCTCCCGGGTTTAATATATCCGATCAGGCTCGTTGTCTAGAAAACCGGACCATTGTGATCCCAGTTCGAACTTGTTCAAATACTACTTACCACATTTGGAAATCCGAACTAGGGTCAATTCATCGCTTCTTCGGTTATTACGGGGCAAAGTCAAATATCCAACATGCTCATGTGTGAACACACTGGGTGCACATGCGAAACTAGGGTAACGTCTTCACGTGCGATCATTTCATCACCCCGGTTGCCCTGTCATTTACCACGTAGCGATAAAGTCGAGTTCCAAACGGGGCTGGTGCTTGTCCTCTCTCCGGGGTAGCTGCCCGTTCGACTTCGAACATCAGTAGCATCAGCAATCTGATCTGTCCCAAAAGCTACACCTATGCACGCGTATGAATTCGATGATCATTTGTCCGGCCTTGCAATCGTGATATATTTATTACTGACCGATATGATTCATCTCCAGTTGCAAGCACCGCCAGCACTTAGGGCTACGCGATCAACGGACTTGCCTCTCACAGCCTCTCACGCGCGGTTGATCCGTTCCCATTTATTGAATTCATCAACAGCCTAGTAACTCTTTCGATTTCACCCCCGGATTGTATCGCAGGAGCGAGTCACCAATCCCATCCACCTCGGTATTGCTACTGCTGTAGGCTCTCCATCACCCCTCCATGGGTACAGGAATTCCCCTGGATGAATCGGCGGTTTTGTCAACCATCTTCGAAGGTATTTTGTATGGTGTGCATCCGGTTTACACCCAGGAAACTTCGTCGACTGAGTATATTTTATGCAGGTTTTTCGTTGCTCATGTTTGTTGGCACTATATGGGCCCTTGTGCATGAGGAGGACAAAAACACAGCCAACATGACAAGGATTTCAATAGCTGTTGCGCTCCTTATTCTAAGTACTATTGTGAGTTCATTTTTCAATTCTCGGAGTTAGGATTCTGTCACTGACACCGTACCCTTTTCTTCCCAGCATATGATTGTCGATATTGTGCGCATAGACGAAGGCCTAGTAAAGTTCCGCAATACGTTCCCGGGCGGGCCACTGGCATTCTTTGAAGACGTCGCCCAAAATACCTTTGTAATAAAGAATGCAATATATACCTTGCAAACCCTCATTGGAGATGGCGTGGTGGTATGTAGCGATTTCTTTACTGATTCTCTTTTCTGATCTACGGGAAGATATTTCGCTGTTATGTTGCCTGGCAATCAATCTGGGTTATAATTCTTCCTTCGATGCTCTGGTGTGGTGTTGCAGGTAGGAAGAAATTGGTAAGATTCACGCTCAAGTGCTGATAGTGCACATTTCAGCGACTGGTATCGGTGCGGTTTACAGTGTTTCACAAGCAACACTTGATGCCACGAATATTTTTTTCAAGCAAACCGGAGAATGGATCACGGGATTCTATGCGCTAACGCTCACAACCAACCTGTTGAGTTCTGGTAAGGTCGTATAATTTCTAGGAACCACTCACATTTTCAACGGAACACCAGGAATCCTCGCGTATCGTATTTGGGCTGTGGAACGTACTATTTCCCCCATGCGCGCCTCGAAAAGTAACATGATGCCTGTGCTTCGCGTGCTGATCGATTCTGCGGCATTGTACTCTGCAGCACTGTTTACCGCGCTGCTCTGTTTCGTCAATTCCAATAATGGACAGTATGTCGTACTTGACATGGTGAATATGAACTGTGGACGATATATTCAGCTTCTACAAACTAATATTGCTCTTGTAGATCATGCCTATCATCTCCATTGCGTTCTACATGGTGCTGATTCGCATCGCTATCAGCCGGAAGAACTTGAAGTTCACGACGGCCACGCGGAGCACGAGTCGGCCTGGCGCTCTCGAGTCTCAGGGGACTGCGTATGGGATGCGGCCAGTATTACAAGTGCATGTCTCACGTGACTTGAGAAGCGATTCTACGCATGGAAACCAGGAGTTTGAGTGGGACGACCCAACTACGGCAGCGTATAAATCAGAATCCGACGGTACTACCTACAAAGTGTAGTTAGTTTGTATCTCGTAGATTAGTATTCTTAAAGACGTGCTTATCTATTCGTTATTCTCGAATCAGAATCAGAATTTCGGTTGGGCTGCCAGACCGAGTGCCTGAGATGACCGATTCATCATAAGTTACTATGATGTACACTTACTAAGTAATCCAAAGCCTCTACTGACAACAGCTGCAGAATACTCCGTGCGCCAGTTTCCATAGCCTTTGAAACTTACTGATTCCCGGAAGATTCCGAACGTTGCCAGAAGTTTTCCCTCCTTTTTTCCACGTCAGGCGTCGTCGCTGTATGAAAGTGGCTGGTGGATGAAGAAGCAGACCGATTGACGAGAACCTGAGATAAGGCACTGAGGACGTTGAGAGGTCGGCGAAGAGGATTCTGACTCGAGCAAGGGAACAAAGTGACAACAAAGCTTATACATATATCTATTTTGTAGGTATCTTTCCTTCAGGCTTTTTGGGCCTTTGGTTCATCGTCTCACTCCGAGCCAGTGGTATATCTTCCGGTCGTTGGTACATCGCACCTAGAACAAATACCGACCACACTCGTCATGTGTAATTACTATGGTCATCGTCAACGATGGTTGTACTTTCGACGATAGTTTACACGTGCACCGTGCTTCGAATTCACTACACACTAATGATGGAACTATTATACCAAACAGGGCCTAGTAAGCATGTGCCTATCCCCATGTTGATCGTCCATCGTTCTATCGATGCTTATCAATCGCGACGCTGAACGACGAAATTCAACGTTCCGTCGCCGCAGGTGAGCTACTTGTAGGGGCTATCTCTAATCATGCACAACATGCATCGATGTATCAACCCTGATATCAATAGATTATATCTCGCATCTCAATCATGTTGAACATCACCGATCAATGCTATAACCATGCGCAATTAGCGAACTTGATTCCCACGTGCATCTGTTCTGCTCCCGTTGATGGAGATCATCAGAGAATCTTTCGTCTCTGGATTTTAACTTCATAACATTCTGACCATTATGCCAGTATCGTTTCCACGTTATATTTCAGTTGCAGGCCAACGATCCCGTGTACCTCTGATTTTCTAGGACTGTCACCGCTACCTCTTCGTCGTTTCCTCCATGGGTCCAGGAATCCCACTGGATGATGCTGCGATCATGTCAACGGTCCTCGAAGCACTCCTTTATGGTGTGTTGTCTCGCTCAGAGAACCCCCGTCCACTGAGCAATTTTAATTCAGGATTTTCGTTACTCATGTTCGTTGGCACCGTGTGGCTGTTGATCCACGAAGAAGGTTATAGTACGTCCAACATGACAAGGATTTCAATAGCTATCACATTCCTCGTTCTGAGTACCATCGTAAGCTCATTTCTATGCTCTAGTTCTGAGTTCTCTTCCTAATAGTCCTTTCTCTCTTTCTAGCACTTGGTCGTCGACATTGTACGCCTCCACGACGGTTTTGTAAAGCGTCACATGAGCGGACCACAAGCATTCTTTGGCGACGTAGCCCAAAATACATTTGTGATAAAGAATGCGGTTTACACTTTGCAGACACTTCTTGGGGATAGTGTCGTAGTAGGTCGTGATCCTTATAAAGTCCCTTTTCTGATTCATAGCAGATATCTCGCTGCTATGTTGCATGGCAATCCATCTGGATCATTATCCTGCCTATAATGCTCTGGTGTGGGGTTGCAGGTGGGATGGAATTCATACGTTGAATTCGTGCTCTAATGTATACATTTCAGTGGCTGGGATCGGCTCGGTTTACAGCGTTTCACAAGCAACTTCCAACGCTTCAAACATTTTTGCCAAGCAAACCGGCGAATGGATCACGGCGTTTTGGGCGCTTACTCTCACGACCAACTTATTGAGCTCTGGTGAGTTCGTGCAACTTTAAGGTCTATATTTTTTCAATGCAACACCAGGGCTCCTCGCATATCGCATCTGGTCCATTGAACGCAACGTCGCCTCAATTCGTGCCACAAAGAGCACCATGATGCCCGTTCTTCGTGCGCTAGTCGATTCCGCCGCGCTGTATTCTGCCACACTGTTCTCCGCATTGCTTTGTTTCGTTAATGACAACAACGGACAGTTCGTTGTACTCGACATGGTGAGCCTCCACCATGCGGTGGCGCTCCTGAGACTGACTAGTACTAAGATCATGCCCATCATTCCCATCGCGTTCTACATGGTACTAATTCGCATCGCCATCCGACGAAAGAACTTGCATTTTTCCACGACCACACGGAGCACCACGCGAAGCATTAGTCGACCGGCTCCTATCGAGTCCCAGGCAACGACATTCGGGATGCGGCCAGTCCTTCAAGTACATATCACACACGACTTGCGGAGCGACTCTGTCCCACCGTACCCGCCCGCGCAGGACATAGATTGGGACGAGCCATCCACTGGCTCGATGCTCAAGGGAAACGAGTCTGTTTATAGAGCCTAATTCCTTTCATTTTGTTCATGTCTCGCATGTTTCGCATCCCGTCATAGATGTCTTTGCTCGTTCGCTCCTTTCATGCACACTCGTTTTGATCGTACTCGTACACAAAAATTCACAATGTTTGATTCTCTTGATCCCGGACCTCCGGCCGTCATTAGAGCCGGCGCGTCCGATACGATCGAAGAAGACTCCTTTCCGTCGGAACAATACCTCACGGTGGGCTGCGGAAACATGTCTGTCGCACGTGTACATGTTGCTGAAGGCGGGTTTTTATTTCAATATACCACTGAGGATATGGGGGAACGATCACAAGGAGAAATGAAGAACGTGATCTATCAATGCGGAAGTGTGCATGGCGACAAACACTTTTGAAAACAGAGGTATGTATACGAAACGGAACTTCCGCCTCATTCCTGGGGGAAACTCAAGACCGCGGTACAATTCCGAGTTCACGCAGTACAGTACCTAGGCTTAGTCTGAGACACTCCGAACCCAAACAACTTCAGCAATCAAACAGGAACGTGAAATCGGGTTACTGAAAGGTCAATCGAGCAAAATCTTGGTGAGTTTTCTTAGCTTGTCATGGTGCGTCCGTATGTACAGTGCTAGTAGAAGATCATCAAAGTCATCACTGATGTCAGATTCCGACTCGTCCTCTTCTTCACTATCAGAAAATCGTTTTTCGACTTCATCCAACCAACGTCAGTCATAAGTGCACATAAATTATCCACACGACGCTCGTCAAGGTAGAAACATTTGGTGAGGTTGACCCGTCGAAGACCATACCCGCCTGCTTTGCGGACGCGGAGAGCATTACAGAGACATTGCGCACAGCGGAAGCAAACGTTGGTGCCTTCCGATGTTTGTCGAAGGCCCATTATCTCCAAAGCAGGTGCAAAGACCAAACTTGGCTCTTGGCTGTTCTCTGTGGGAGGAGAAAGTACTCAGATCAAACCGCCCAGGTTGCCCCCATAGAGACTGATGCGTCACAACTCTTGAAGATGTCCGAATTACATTTCCCAAAAGGCAGATAGGATGGTGGTCTCATCTAGCCTAACTTGGGCACTTGAAGGCCTGTCAGAGGGATGGTGCGACGTATATCTTCCACGATGCGCTTGCACTCCGTATAATTCCAATACTCAGCCGGCATTCGAACGTCAATCGCGAGTGGTATATCGCAATCCTAATCGTCCTGACGAAAGCGCCGTATGGCATGAAAACCAGAATCAATGTTCTGTTCGGCTGTGCCGAAAAAAAAAGTACCACATACGGTAGAGCCTCAATGAAGGAGCCTCGGACAATAGGGAAAAATGTAAGTTTCTCTTGCTTGGATGCGATAAATCATTTTGCGAGAAGGGGATAGATTAGGGTGTAGTTCTCGATATCGGCTTCAGGATCAGAATGACATTGCAACCTGATTTATGTCCTCAACAGAATGTCGAGATAAGACAAGAGATGAACAACAGTGGAAAACGATTCCGAGGTTAAAAGACGGGAGAGTCGAGGAAGACTGAGCTTTTCCGAATCGTCGACAAACTGTCCAGTGGGACCAAGATCACCATTAGCATCAGTGAAGGCTTCCTCGAGATGCAAATATTCAAGATTTTTCATGTGGCCTAGGGCAACACTGAGCCCTACAAGCGTTGGCTGACACTCTGAAGAGTGTCTTGTTAAACGACGTAGCCTGAGAGTCGTCAAACCGGAAAGTGTTGGAGACAGCAAAGGCAGCATGCAATAACCGAATTGGTCTAGCACACGGAGGGCTGGGGCATTTCCGTCGAAGAGCTCGAATCTTGATGATATGTAGGAAGTAGAGACCGAAAAACAAAAACTTTGCAGGATGGGAGCAGGTAATGAAAATAATGAACAAACACATTCTGCTTCCTAACCAGTGAGGTCGCGTAGAGAGAGATCCTTGATACGGTCTATGTGTGGTGTCACCTTGTTCAAGAGACACGACTCTGAGAGTGCCGAGGGCCAGGAAGTCATGTAGACCATCAATGGCCACCCCTTTGATCTGACGGGCATTTCCTCTGTCCAACGCTGCGAGAACAGAAACGGGCGTGTCCAAAGAGCCAAACAATTCAATGCAACATCCCGCCAATGGCGACAAACGTAGGTTACGTTAATCCAATCAGGTAAGGTGGAGATGCGTGCCAATGGATAGCTGTGAGTGCAATAGATGAATATGGACGCCAATAAACGGGCGCCAATGCATTTCGTTCAGTTGGGAGGCCACGTATCGCCAAGGTCAGCGAGGCAATCTTTCCGTCCAGACGCGCTCGTACCTGTGTGGTCAGGTTTATACTAACATACAAAACAAATCTTTAAGGAATCAAGCTCAGTATCACACGGTGTTCGAGTTGCAGAGCTGTGCGAGTGCTTACTTGCGGTGTTGTGGTTGACTTGTGAAAAAAGTAATTATATAACTGGACGGCTAACTTGAAGTTCGTCAATTGCACTGGGCTTTAGAGTGCCGTAAGTGTGTTGTCAAAGGCATTGCTTTCTTGGTACAGAACGGTGCGAAACCAATAGTTCCAATGAATCACGAACTCCACGTACAAAAACCCAAAGTAAAACGAATGTTGTCGATCAGCCGACGAGAAGCCTGGTATTAATCTAACGAATGGTATTGATAACGCCTAGTCAAGGGTAACGAGAGTGGGAGAAGAATGTCCGTCATCTTCATGGTCATTTGGTAAGAAATGTAGCAACGCTGGTGCGTTTATGACGCCGTGCTGTTCGTGCCGTTGATGTACGGGGCGCATACATTGGGGTTGTTGTACTGAGAGGGATCCTGGGTGAGATATCCCAGTTTTGCGGCTTCGAGATAGGACCTAGTGAGATCGGATCATCGGTCAAATTGTGTGACCGTTGTTACATGGGATACGCACCATTGCCGAGCCAATGCAATCCCGTTGGTCAAGTTCGAAATCTCGGTCTTGAAGTTCCAAAACTAGAGAATGTGCATGAGGTTTGTAAAAAAGCTTCGATGGCGTGAAGACAATACATACGATCCATCCAGCGCCTTTGCTGTATGCCCACTTCTGAGCGTCTGCCCACTGGTACAAAAATGCGTCCGTGGCATTGAACTGGGTCGGAAGTCCCCATTCACCGAACCAGAGAGGTGAATCACCAACTGCGGCATCGTTTTGGATACGTTGCAAGTCTGGATGCAAAGTAAACAACACATCTAAGACAGCATGAAACGGCTTACTGCACACGCTGGTCAAGTAAGCTTCTGGGTTCGCAGCAGCAACGCCCTAGACGGCACGATGAGTTAACCACCAAAGAGACACGCTTGAACCGCATACCCCGAATCTTGTATCTGTATGAGCAAACAAACACAAAAAGGATGGCAAAGAGGCTTACGAGTAGTACAAGTGGTTGTCATATCCCTGGGGTCCATCTGCAGCATTTGCGGGGTTGGGTGGGTTATTGTATTGCCAGTTGACGTCCATGAAGCTGAAGACATTGTAAACCACTGTAGACGTTACACATAATGAGTTCTTACGTGGTGACCAATGAAGATCGCTGGGACTGGAATGGTAACGATGTAAAGATGTCCAAAAGATCGAATTCGGCGGCAATACCAAGCAGAATGGGGATGGCGTCCTCAATTGCCGCTGCGACCTGAGCATTGAACGTGGGGGATGAACATGTGTCACTAAGCGAGGCAGTAAAATTTGTCGATGATGAGACGGAAGGGCTCGGTGACATTCCAGAAACCGGGATGCCAAGAGTGAGCTCGACAGCACGGACAGTTTGGACAAAATTGATCTGGACTGGGATACAAATCAACATCCAAGTAGATCAACAAACACGGGAGAATATACATTCTCCATAGTCTGGCGTTAGTGAGGCATTCATGATGGGTTCGTTGACAGCCTCAATGGCAAACACACTGGCAAAGTCGGGATCGAGATGGGAAAGCGACGTCATCACGGCAGTCCAAACCAATGCGCGGTGGTAGTTGTAGGGCGTCTACCGAGCAGGTGGTCAGGCAGTGCCATAAATGATATCATGCGTACTGACATAAAACTGAACATCAGTGGTGCAACTGCCATCCTATTTTTAGCCTTCGCGACCTCAGCCAAACGATAGAACACTTACTTTCCAGTGAATTGTTGTCCTGGTGTCTGAACGCCTGGCAGCGCATGGTGATCCAAAATCGCCTGGATTCCAGCATCCTGCAGCCAGCTCAACCCCTGACGCTATGAAATCGACCCGTTGAGATTGGAACTCATTCCCACTTCAAACTACATACCAAATATGCGAGACCGCCACGAGGGAACGCTTCTGCTGGTCGATCCACAAGCGCCTCAACGATCCAGTATCCGAGCTGAACGATTGGTAATCCCATTAGAATAGAATAACGTGGCAACTTTTATACATACGGGGACGCGGACTGTATTCAGCCCCAATGCTTTGAATTGTGTGACATGGTCCTGGGTGAACCAGGTGCTCCAGTGTTTTGCAAATGTCTCGTCAACAGTGTTGGGGTATGCTTTGGCGAATGCACTATAGACGTTGAGAATCGTATTGCGCCCTACATATTCGACTTACGACTCGGTCGCAATGCAATCTGCGCAATTAGAGCACGACTGCCCACCCATGTCTAGCCATCCTATAAAGACCGTCAAGATGAGGGTGCACAATGGTAAAATGGGAGTGCACACCTTGCGGGAGCATCCACGATTCGAGCACCAACCTAAACCGCATGTCGGGATCAGCATTCAAGGGGAAATACTCGGGAAGACGGACTCACCATGAGCCCAGGTTCACACCATATATCTTAAAGTCGGGTAGACCAGCGAGAACTTGAGAAAAGAGCGTCGTCGTCAGGAACAGGGACAAGCCCAGCAGGTTCTTCATTGTTGGAGGGATAGAGAGTTGGATCCGCGAAGAAAGGCATTAGCGGGGGCGAGCACGTAATATATACGTAGTCTTCGGGAGAACCAAGACCCTGTGATCAACGAGCGATAAATTGACAGGAAAGCGAACAACGATCGGAGGTAGAATGCCACACGAGCAAGCGATTCGGAGAAGGTGTGACAAGTCTGCTGACCTTGGCATATTGATAGGTCGATGAATTCCGTGTGTTCGAGATGAGCATTTTTCTGCCTATTCGTTGTTGCGTTTCATATGTAACTGTCAGCGGCGACGCATGCCAACAGAAAGTTTTGTGGAGACAGTACGGCAACTTGTAAAGAAGTGCCGTACAGAAGAACAGGGTTAGTGCCACCATCCGCCCCGGTCAAGCGCTGGCAATCATTGAGTGCGGTCATCCAAATCACAAGATCCTATATTTTTACCAAGGGCGTCCGAAACGGCCTCCATAAACCCATGTGACCTGAGCTTGTCTCGCTTGCGTGTGCAATGTCAAATATATCACCCAAACTCACCAAAGAGAATCTGATGTATATCTCCATTGGGAGCAAACTCAACAGACATATGGAAATCCCATGATGAAAGTCAGTGGACACTTTGTGCGGCTGAACATCCAGGATCATCCCGAGAGTCGGAGCAAACCTGACCACTTCCCCACACATCAAAACATGCTGGTGGTCCTAATTTCGAGCCATAACAGCGTAGCTATTTAGCCGCAGGATAGTATTTAAAAATATCAAGGCGTTCCCATTGTCCAGTGTGTTTACATGTGGGAGTTGATCGTGGCGTTGATATAGGGAATCCGCAAGTAGGGCGGCCCGTCAGATGCATAGATTCCCGGTCGATCTCGGTTTGGTTTATAAAGAGAGCCGGATAACGTCAGGGAGTCCAGAGCCTCCAAGGTTCAATGTCTCACACGACAAGGGCGCTGGTGATTACGCACCGTCCCAAGTGAGAAAAAGTGTCCAAGCGTGAAAAAGTTCCTCCATAAAGTGGGCTCCAAGTGGACTTGGAGAACGGAAGATGAGTCATCTTGTCAGCGCTTGGTTTCGTGTATCTCTGAAGTTGGGCGCAAATTGAGCGCTGTGGTGACCTCGACGACGGATATGAGTGGTAAAAAAAGAGTCGATACGGAAGCGCACTGCGGAGAAGAGGCCCCTGCTGCAGAAAAGGAATGTACACCATCACAACTTGAACTTGACTTTCCCGAGGGCGGGTGGGCAGGGTGGGCAACCGCCCTTGGCGCGTACGTGTAGACATTTCAAGTTGTGCGATCCTTCTTAACGACTCTTGAATAGATTTCTCCTCCAGTTCTGCACGTATGGGTAAGCAGGACAGCCAAGTAGCTATTTTTTTCAAGTCACTTACCAGCCATCAAATTAGATACACGATCTCGTTCGGAGTGTATCAAGGTACGATGGTCGTCGTTCTATTGGACCGAGTCATTTACTCGAGCCCCCGAGATTTCTATGCTCAAACGTATCTCACCCAAGAGACATCTTCCGCCATTGCGTAAGTCGCCCATCTTGCAATCGCGTCCTCTCGTTGACTTGTCCTTCAAAGATGGATTGGCAGCATAAATGCGTTTCTGTTCGAAATAGTTGGACTTTTGGCGGGCAGACTATATGATCGTGGTTACTTGTGAGTCTCACGCTGCGTATCATTGTCCTCGTTTCAACTTGCCATCATCAGTTATCATCTACTCTATGGAGCATCTTTGCTACAGGCTTTCTCTCTTTTCATGTTGTCTCTGGCGCGGCCAGATAAGTACTATCAGGTACGCATATACCACGTATTAGCACTGGACATAGGTTGACAAAGACCCCAGGTCTTTCTCGCTCAGGGAATAGGATCTGGATGTGCTACGGGGCTGTTGTATGTCCCCTCCTTGGCAGTCATATCCCAATACTTTGACAAGCGCCGCGAGCAAGTCATGACGTTCGCTTCTTCAGGCGCTTATTTCGGCGCGGTGGTACACCCTATCATGTTGAACAACACGCTCAATGGTCGACTCGGCTTCGCAAACGGCGTTCGTGCCAGTGCTGCCCTTATCAGCGGACTCTTGCTGATCGCCTGTTTGTTGATGAGAACGAGAATACGCCCCTCTGAATCGTCCGTCGACTTTTTCGTTGTTGCCAAAAAGTCTCTTCGAGACAGCGCATTCGTCTTTGGATGTCTTGGGCGAGTTTATGCCCTCCCTGACGATTGCATAACCTGGCTGACTTGACGCGCGCAGTCTCACCATCTTTATCGTCGCGTTTTACTATCCCTTATTTTACCTCCAGCTCGACGCCATGAGACACGACCTTGGGAACACGTTTTCGTTCTACTCGGTTGCGTCCGCTCCTCTTGTTTTCGCTGATTCATATCTGAGTTGCCCCATCGTAGCTCGTGATCATGAATGCCTCGAGCTTTTTCGGCCAACTCAGTGCGACCGTCCTTGTCACGTACCTCCGCGTCCCGACCGTTATCATCATCGCTACCTTTAGCTGCAGTGTAATCCTCTTTGGGATGATTGACGTACACACCGTCGCCGGCGTCGTCGTATTTGGCATCTTGTACGGCTATTTCGCAGGAATATGTACGTTTCTCTTTTCCCCCTCGTCGATTCGCTCGTACTTTTCATACACGCTTCACGCTCAGTTTTGGCATTGTGGGCGCCGGTGATGGCGGTTCTCACCCCTGACCTGTCGGAGCTAGGGTAAGTCATCAATCCCCTCTCGTGACGTCCTAAGCCAACGTTTTTTTTCGTCGGACAGGGTCCGCATGGGCATCGTCTGTGCTGCCATGGGTACGTCACCCTCACCACGCTATGCACGGTTCGTCGCTGACAGCCTCATAGCCTCTGGCGGTCTCGTAGGCGAGTTCTGATCTCTCCCTCTCCTCTTTCCTTCTTTCTTCCGCCCCGATTGATCACCGCATACCAGGTCCTCCGATTTCCGGCGCTCTCCTCACTTCGTCCTACATCTGGTGGCGCGGCGCCGTCTTTAACGGGGTGCGTCTGCATGCTTCTTTCCGTCGTTGTCGTTCCCTGACCCCGCTCTTCTGCCACGTTCGTCCTTGCTTTCAATAGATTGCGGGTGCGGTCGGGTGTATCATGTTTGTGATCATGCAACGCATTCTCGTGCGGCGGTCGAAGGCTCAAAGCCCTAGTGTGAATCCATTGAACCGATCCATAGATGACACGCGTGTACAATAAAACCTAAAACACTTGCTTTTCCGTCGAAACACGGTCTCTATCGTGTTTATTGTCGCATGCAAGAGAAAGAGAAACTACTAGGACAAGAATTCTACCGGGTGATTTCGAAACCCCCCTACGTTCATCGCTTCTAAGCATACAAATCATCCTCTTGCGTATCGTCCTGGAATCCAGTGTTTCCGGCCGGCGCCGTCGACCCAGCAGGTCCTCCACCCTCCGGGAACCTAAAGTTGTTTCCGAAACCACGCGATTGTTGAAGATTCTATATACCATCGTGAGCGATCCGCATGCGTACGCGCAAAACCAAAAACACACACCTGAGCAAACATCTCATACCGTCTGATATCCTGGTCAGAAACGGAGCGCCTCGCATACTTCATCGCTTCCTCGAAATGGTCCTTGGTGATCTCTGGCACGGGGTCCTCTTCCTCTTCGTCTTCCATCTCGGCATCGCCTCCGGCAGCTTCCTCCTTTTCGCGCTTCTCGCGCTGCCGCCTGATATCCGCCTCGATACTCTCCCGGATGGCGAGCTTGGCGGCACGTTGGCAGATTTCTGTCAAGTCCGCACCCGAGAAACCGTGCGTCGACCTCGAGAGGTAACCGAGATCGACGTCGGCTGCCACAGGTGACTTTTTGAGCTGAGCCTTGAGGATGGACAGGCGCGATGGTTCGTCGGGGAGGGGAATGTAAATCAACTGGTCCAGTCGTCCCGGACGTAACAACGCGGGGTCGATTTGATCAGGACGGTTGGTGGCACCGATGATAAAGACGTTCTTCTTGGTGTTCATACCATCCATTTCAGTGAGGATTTGATTGAGTACACGATCGCCAGCACCACCTGCGTCGCCCACAGAGCCTCCACGGGCTTTTGCGATAGAGTCGAGCTCGTCAAAGAACATTACACAAGGTGCAGCAGCGCGTGCCTTGTCAAAGACATCACGAACATTGGCTTCAGATTCACCGAACCACATGGTGAGCAATTCAGGACCCTTGATACTGATAAAGTTGGCATTGCACTCATTAGCGATGGCTTTGGCAAGCAGTGTTTTACCAGTCCCGGGTGGTCCGTAGAACAGGACACCTTTTGACGGTGCCATACCGTACTTAAGGAACTTTTCAGGGTGGTCCACGGGATACTGCACGGTTTCTTGGAGTTCGAGTTTGACTTTGTCGAGACCACCGATGTCATCCCATGTAACGGTCGGCACCTCGACAACGGTTTCTCTAAGCGCCGAGGGATTGGAAGTACCAAGGGCAAATCGGAAGTTGTCCATAGTAACGCCAAGGGAGTCGAGGACTTCGGCATCGATGGTATCCTCGTCGAGGTCAATTAGATCCATTTTCTCTCGAATCTGTTGCATAGCAGCTTCTGAGCACAGAGATGCGACATCCGAACCGACGTAACCGTGAGTATCAGCCGCAATCTATGAGTAGTTAAGATTTTCTGAGGATGATCAAGGAATCATGAGAACATACTTGTTCTAAGTCAACATCATCTGCCAATTTCATGTTCTTGGTGTGGATGCGGAGAATTTCCAGACGTCCCGTTGGATCTGGGATACCAATGTCGACCTCGCGGTCAAAACGACCGAAGCGTCGAAGTGCAGGATCGATCGAGTTGGGTCGATTGGTCGCGGCCATGACGACGACGTTCGACCGCGCCTTAAGACCGTC
Organism: Solioccasus polychromus; assembly: GCA_038090335.1. NCBI lineage: Eukaryota > Fungi > Basidiomycota > Agaricomycetes > Boletales > Boletaceae > Solioccasus > Solioccasus polychromus. The sequence continues at coordinate 17,253 of JBBPMM010000180.1, read as the reverse complement.
CATGAGGGTAAGGAGCTGAGATACGACGCGACGTTCGACCTCTCCATTCGTCTAAAATTGACTGAATAAATAGGGGAGCGAGACAGAGCAAACATTCAGACAGACCTTCTCACGTTTAGGAGCAATGGAGTCGATTTCGTCGATGAAGATGATTGACGGAGAGTTCTTCTCAGCCTCTTCAAATGCCTTGCGCAAGTTACTCTCACTCTCACCAGCCATCTTACTCATAATCTCTGGACCGTTGATTAAAAAGAAGAACGCGCCCGTCTCGTTCGCCACTGCGCGCGCCATGAGCGTCTTACCAGTACCTGGGGGACCGTACATGAGAATGCCCCGAGGTGGTTTGATACCAATGGACTTGAAAAGTTGGGGATGGCGGAGGGGCAGTTCGACGAGCTCGCGGATTTGCGCCATTTGTTTGCGACAACCACCGATGTCATCGTAACCAACATCGTTAAGATTTGCTTCCTCGTCCTCGCGTTTGACCGCGTCCCCCTCTGGAATACGTGTTAGGCGTGTGCGTGCGAGAGAGTACGGTATGCAGACCAGTGTGTATAACAGTGTCCTGGGCAACGATACAGTACTCGGCGGGATCGGTTTCAATAACCTTGAACTCGACAGTTCTCATACCCCCTCTTACAAGGAAGGTATCACCCTTGCGAACGGGACGGTAGGCTATGCAACATGAGTGAAAATCAATAGACAATGTTTCGAAAGCATACCCTCAAGAAAGTAAGGCTTGAGATAAACCTCGAACAAATTGCCACTGAGACCCTCGACCGAGTCGTCAAACGGAAGGACGTGTATCCGCTTCCCATATTTGATGTCGAGGCATTGGTGGACATTGACAAGATCACCCAATTTTACGCGTAGATTGTTTCGGGCAACCTTGTTCAATTGGATGCGTCCCTCTTCGACGTCGTCCGAAGACAAGCAGATGAGGACGGTGTCGCGACGTTTCTTTCCCCTATGACATGAATGAGCATTGTAACACCGGACGAATCTGAACATGTATACCTCACGATGATGGTGTCACCTCGGAACAGCGAGAGAATCTCCATCGTTGCGGGGTTCAGGGTCGCGACTGAGACTGCGTTCAAACGGGGCCACCACTACGGAGATGAGGAGATGCTCACCAGAGTTGTCGTCTGAAGATGCCTCGTCTACAATGAGACGATTCGGACTGCAGAGGTCGTCGGATAAGAAAGAGACGAGAGAGAGGGTAGACTTACGATTTCTTTGGGCGGAGGATAGCAGTTGAGATGTCATTCGGGCCAGGTTGTGGAGGTGCGCCACTTGGATCAGCCATTGTAAACGAATCTGAGACGAGTGATGATGGGGGTTGAAGAGCAAGGAACGATGGAGGACGCGCGTCCTTGATAGACTCTCATTTGGCGAAGTCAATAATGAACACACTACGGGTTATATAATCAAAACCTCGATCCTTCCATTACCATCCAGCACCGTCTATCATGACGTGGCTGACCTTCCTTGTCCTTCTCGCACTTCTGAGCCCATCACATCCTTGAGTATTGTCCACGCCTCGTCACCTGGATCGCACTTTTTCAGGGTATCATAGTCGTACCACACAATTACCCCCTCAGAGTCTGCCACGATTGCCTGCTGGGCATACGAGTAGGCCGCAGAAGCCAACGTAAACTGGGTACGGCTCGACGACACGATGGCCTTGTGCCCGATAAGCAACTACATACATCGTTTTCACAAAGTGTCAGAAAGAGCAAAGGTGTACATACGGTGTCTGGGAAGGTGACGGGTCGTCTAAAGTTGACATTGATCGACTTGAGGATGAGGGAGACGCCCTGCCCTGCGAGCATGGCTTGCGCACGTTTCTCGCCGCCTAATAGATTCCCAAAGCCAATGAGCCAGTGCATTCGACCCTGGATCGCGTATAAGCGCTTGTAATTTGGACGTATGAGGAGCGCTCACCGACTCGAAAAACCGTACTATGAGTGCCAGTGAACAACTTGCGCTAGCACCAGAAGGAGCCGGACTCACAGTAGTGGACATTGTTTACATGTCTGGCAGGATTTCAGCCGAGGTAATGGTGTGACAAAGAAGATTGTACCGGAAAGCGTCGTGATGTCCCCAAACAATGCTTTGTTCCCAGAGCGAACCTGCGTCGTACCCGAGTGATATTAGCTTGGCGCGTGCTTGGGTGACGGGGTCGGACGAGAGCTGCGTGGTTGTGCATAGTTCTGCAGGGAGCTCATCTGGGGATGCAGGGCCAGTTGACCCAGGGGGTATGTGAAATGGAGACGATGGGTCGCGAAATGCATCTTGGAGGGACTATTGGGAGAATTAGCTAGGCAAGACACAGTAGCCATTGGCTCACTTTGATAGAGGATCCGCTTATGAAAGCTCTATTAGTGCGCCCAGCAAGGCGCAATGCATGGCGAGTAGCAAACATGGTCCGTGGGGACTTTGTCTTGACTCTACATTCTCCCATCAACTATTAGAATTGTTCAGTACCAGCCGAATCTACAAAGTGAATAATAACCCCTCGTGATAAGTATTGCTGTGTAAATATTCCTCATCGTTGGCGATGACAACAGCGAAAACACATTTTTTGCTTCCCCTTGTCCTCGTCGCCGCACAGTCTATCCCAGTATATGCTCATGCACATCACGATGATGCCTCCGAAGAAGAACTACACGCACCGCTTGATGCCGTTCTCTACCTCCACATGGGCCTCCAAGCGCTCGTATGGGGCATCCTCTTCCCCATCGGCATGGTTCTGGGTCTGTCCCGCAGTCGCTGGCATGTCCCTCTACAAGTTTCGTCGTTCCCATACCTCGTGAACCTCCCGCTGACCGAGTCCACAGAGTCTCGGTTTTGCACTGACATTTGCCGGCATCATTCTCGGCCACGCACACGGTGGCAGGCAGTTCCCCCATTCTTTTCATAGTTCGCTGGGCTCATGGCTCTTCGTCCCCATCCTTTCGCAGCTCTTCCTAGGCATCTACCTCAAACTACACATTCATGAAACAACGTTCAGACCGTATGCTGTTCGCGTCCACGGTCTACTTGGGCGTATTTGGCCAATACTGGGCTGGGTTCAAGCCTTGTTTGGTGTCATCGTATTGAGAGGTTATTGTGGTGAAGTTGGCGCAGGTCAATGCGCAGCGCATTATATCATGGTGAGCAAACTCGCCAGGTTGCTGTCATGCGGACTTATTCTATCTAGGGAAGCGCGTTCATTGGATATGGTATCGTAATGGCCCTCTTATTGGTTGTCGGCGAAAACTGGGTACGCCAGAGTGGAAGGAGCCCAGAGTGGTGGGATTCGTGGGTGATTATGCTCTGGGTATGTTGACGGGTTGTAGAGCGCGGGTATGCACTTACTTGCGTCCATCTCTCTCGCAGGGTATTGTGAACACGTTCACGGAGCATCACGGGGGTGAGTGGTCGGTAAAGGATATGCAACATACGTGAGTGGCGCCTGTTTCCTCGTGCTTTCCCTTTTCTTATAAGTCACGATGCAAGCGTGTTGGGGATTCTTTGGTGGGCTGGTGGTGCACTAGGCATCTACCTTGCCCGCAACAATCAGGTACGTCGGTTTCCAATCTCGCTTGAATTCCAATTTACCATCTGCCTCAGAGAAATGTAGTTCCCGGTCTGATGTGCGTCGCCTCGACTTCTTCCTATTCGATTAGGCTCACATGCCCTTCTCCGCGGCAGTATCATCTTGACCGGTTGGGCAATGTCAGAGCACGCTCAAGCCCTCATGCTATCCACCAAAGTGAACCTTCTCTGATGAGTCTCTTTCTCTTGCGCTGACGCAAATTCTAAAAAAGGTTCATGCTATGTTTGGGTACACCCTCATGCTTGCCGGACTTGCGCGTATCATTGACATTTGTTTCGTCTCAACTGGCTCGTCGACGGGCTCGTTTGACGACAATTTGAGCGAACACACGCTCACGCCCGGCATCAACACGCAGGGCGAGTCATCAAAGTCAAGAGCAAAGGCGGCACGTGCGTTCCGCCATTTGCCCCCATTCGTACGTGTGCTGTTTGGCGTTTCCGATCTTGCTTCTGACGACTGTTCGTTGGCCAGTTGCTGGTGGCATCAGGGTAAGGTGCCCCACGTCATCAAGTCTGTTTAATGAGATCCTCGACAGAATGTTGTTCATGTCGGCCACAGACGAGGAACTGGATGCTGTCCATGACGCAGGGATGGACCACGTCACGTATGTGCTTGGGATGTACAGGTACGTCGCCCACCATTTGCCTATTTGCTCGTTTCTCACTCTTATTCAAGTCTGGCTTTTCTGCTATACCTCTTTACGCTCTTCCTGCTCAATCTCTACGCGACCTCGGGGATCAACACAGACACGACGCACGTCAACGACGTCGTCTTCGCTGCCCCTCCGAATGGCGACATCGAGTTGACGAGTCCAAGGGATGCGTCCAAGTGGTATGCGCCCGTGCCAAGAGAGGAAAGTCCAACGCATGTGTTGGGGGATGACGAAGGGGAGTGAATGGGTTCCTTTGTGCAAGTGTGGTTTTAGAAGTGGGTCATCTCGTTGGATAGATGCTTTGGCCTATACTCATTACGTTCCGTGTACGTAGTATTTTGTCACATTAATTCTACGACGTACAACAGTTTGAAAGTTTTGCAAGTCAAACTGTGGCGAAAAAGCGTAGATACTTTTTTTTTGTGTGCACTTTTCTCTCGTCGAGTATCGTACCACTCAAGGGTGCCAGTTATACTTCGACCGTTTATCTCCCATTAATTCTCTTGTCAATCGACAGAAGGTGGCCGATCAGATCGATCAAGTTCCGCAATCCAGGAATCAAATGCATCATTTGCGTCTCTTCCAGTGAGCGTCAGGATACAGAGGACTGTATCATTGCACCTTGCATGGTAGGGATGTGACCGGACCGTGTTCAATCCACGTTCATAAACTCTTCTCCGGTTAATTGTTCACCTCGGAAGACTCCTGCCTATGTGTGATCCAGCAGAATGCAGGCCTCCCCTCCAAATCACAGGTGAAAGATAGCGCCGACTCTTCCCGGAACGATTTTTTATTCATTCCGGAAACCGTTGAGTCGAGTCGAACTGCTATGCCAGATTTCCTTTTGTGTATCCCAGACAAACGGCATCACACTGATTGAAGGTTAGGGTCGTAGTCCCCGATGCAAAGTTGTCCAGCGAACACATTTACATAATTGGTCAATCAGATCCCATAGTAGGGAGATGGGGGCTTGGTTTGATAAAGGCTCATTGACTGAGCGGTGAACTCGATGAGGATCACCATCGTTCATGTACACGTTCCTCTCATCGATTCAGCCGAAAAAAAAAATCTTTAGTGCCAAGTCCTTCGAACCCGACATCGACTATCATTACAAGGGATCAGACATCATTTATCATCCACCAATTCTCCTGTCAATCGACGGAAAACGATCGATCAAGTTCCGCAAATCCTTCGAAAAAGGAATCAAACGCATCGATGGCGTGTTGAACATCTTGCGAACCCCCCATTTCCCTTATAGAATGCATGGACAGCATCGCATTCCCAACGTCCACGGTGCGAATACCGTGCTTGGAAAGGATCGGACCGACGGTAGACCCACACGGACTAAAAGACAAGAGACGCGTTCGAGCGACGTCCACCCACAAAAGTGACGACCGACTCACATGTCGTTGCGAACCTCGAACTCTTGTACTTTCCCACCCTTGCGCTCCACGAGCTTCTTAAAAAGGAACGTGCTGACCGCGTCAGAAGCATAAGATTGCATCGCGTTGGTCTTGACGACCATCCCTCCATTGATCTGCGGTCTGTGGTTTTCTTCATGTTTGGAAGCATAGTTGGGATGGACAGCATGTCCCATGTCCGCCGATACGAGGAAAGAACGCGCGATCGACCGAGAGTGGAGCGCCGGAGTCGGAGAAAGCCTCTCGAGCAACGATGGAATCAAAAACGAGTCGGCACCCGTGGTCGACACGCTGCCGATCTCTTCGTGGTTGAACAAGGCAATGCAATTCACGTTGCCTTCAAGCATGTTGAAGTTGGGCTTTTCTGCGTGACTCGCCAATGCTTCTACAGCGCAGAACCTGGCGTCTGTCAGACGACCATGAACATTAAACGGCGACGGCGCAACTTACGACGAGAACAAATTGTCCAAGCGAGGGCTAAAGATGAACTCGTTATTGAGGCCTCCTAAAACCGAAGGTTGGGTGTCGTAGAGGTGCCTGACAGGAAAAAGGGTTAGTGACGTATAGCAAAAACGACGGTACGCATACAATTCAAAATCGTGAATCTCTTCTGGAGCGACGGAAAGCTGACTGGCCAGAATCGACAAAAGTGCTGTATGGTGGTTCTCCCGGATGCTGGACGCGGTACTGGGAGCGCCTGCCTCCGAGTTGAGCTGAGTCTCGATAAGGCCGGCAATCGGCACAAACTCAGTTTCGGTGTTGAACTTGAAGTCGAAGGTCCGTTCGACTAGAATCGATCAGCGAATGCAAGTGCGACCATGAACGGCATTTACGGTGGATAGCCAAAGTAGGAATGCGTAAAATGGGCCTGTCAACCTTGATGAGTTTCGACTGGATTGAACCGTCCATTTGTGTAACGACGACCCGTCCTGCCAGAGATAGGTCACGATCAAACCACGAGTGCCAGATTCCTGAACCATAAGTCTCCACGCCAACTTGGAGATATCCGACATTGCTCTTCTTGGAAACTGGACGGACCTAATACGTGGTATATAGATTTCAAGTTCAACATGTTATTTCGTGAAACTCACGCGAAGGTTGGGACTGTCTACGTGAGTCGCTACAATAGATACGCCAGTCCCCGGTTCCCAGTTTGGAGGAATCGTGAATGCGACTAAGCAGGATTGGTTTCTTAAGACGAAATGAGCGGCAGAAGCGTAGAGGGGTTAAGACATACCGCGTAAAGTAGTACTTTCCCCGGGGTTCGAGAGCCTTTTCCCAGTTATCGATCTCCTTGATCTAAGCGAAGTTAATGCTGGCCAATCACAGTAGTGATATGCGACCAACCTTCTGGAATCCTGCAGCCTCTAGCCGTATGGAGGCAGTCTGAACAGCATGGAATGGTGTCGGGGAGGCATTGATGAAGGCCAAGAAACGCTTTACTGCTTCCGGAGTCGCTGGATATTGCACCATGGTCCGATGAGGGATGAGAGTAGGCCTGAGAACAGAGTGGTCTACAAATTTATGTCTTCTCAATCCAGAGGCGTAATGGATCTAAATCTATTCACCGGCTTTCAAAAGTACGAAAATGACCATGGTTCAAAGTCGCAACTTCTCATCACGCTAGCCGTTTTCAAACTTGGTAAATGCGATTTATGTCATCCGAAACGGTAAATCTAGCAGGGATTATGGTTTATTTGACACAGAAGCAGCGGGATGGTGACTGACCACACGATGTATCCCGGTGCCTTGAAATAATCCGTTGCTTTTTCCGGTCCGACACCCCGACGGGCACGAACGATTGCTATCAACGAAAATATCTTGTCTCTGCGTAAATAGGCCTCGTGGGCGGCAAGCCGGTGTGACCGGACTATAGTCGGGTGAATACGACGGTAGGTGAACAAGTTTACACGCTGTGATGACCGTTAACAAATAGAAAATAGTTTTCTTAAGTGGCTTACAGGTTCATATCCCCGGCCAACGCTCGAACCTCTTCACCGACGTGAATAGTGGAGTCGTACATCCAATAACACTGCGCGATCCGGGATACGGGTCCGAAAAAACATCTAGGACAGTCGACATACGACAGGAGATAGAATACGGGAAGAACTGACCACATATTCCTTTAAAAACCGCAGGAAACGTTTCGTGTCAACCGGGCCCTCTGCGACATCGTACGGAATGATACCGTCGAAGGCGGTGAAACGTAACGTGAGCTCGCCGGTCCGCCGGACCTGGTTGGCTTCACCGGCGAACATGAGAATATTGGGATCAGGTGCTACTTCAGCGATTCGGATCATGTAGATTGCTCGCTGCATCGCGTGTCGCCGCCGCGTGTGCTGTCGTGGTCCGACGGAGAGCACGAATGGTCACGTCCCCGCGGGGCCTGATACCACGAGAGTCAGTGTAGGGGATCAATTGGAGCGGCACTAAAACTTGAATGAATTCGGACGGTTGCACGGGCATCGGATTTTCTCTGATACACAACACACCACAGATTTCTTCAACACTATAGCCCCCGTGATAGAGAACAGGAATTCGAGTCTTCAAGCCGGCAGACATCCTGGGAGGTGTTTGGAAACAGTCTGCCTTCACGTAACAAGGGTCCTTTTCTATAATAGTGAGAAGCGATTACTACGCAGTGTTCTAGTCTAATCTAGTATTATATCATAAATCATAATGGTCCCTTTACTCTAGTATCCTTTTTGACCATCTTCGCAGCTGCCACCCCTGCCACCCAATCTTTTCCACTCATCCTCCCCCTCCGCTGATGCCGATACTCCACTCCGTCCACCGAACTCACCACACCCACATTCGTGTGCCCGCTCGAAACTTGCCGCAAACACCATTCCAACACGCGCTCTACGCGCACCTTGAGCCCCTCGGCCCGCTCTGCATCATAAAATGCCATCGCGTTCCTGAAAGACAACCAGAGGTAGAGCACGAGCACCTTATGCAGCCCCTCGAGATGTTGCAACGCGTCTCTGCATGCGTTCGCGTCCGCGTGGTTAGGCATCATCCGCTCTACACGCGTCAGGACGTTCATAAAGGGCGCGACAGATAGGACAGAGTCGAGATCAACGCGTATCGACGTGCTGTAGAGGTGTAGGATCTTCGCGAGCGTGTCGAGCGCAACAGGGTCCGACCATTGGATGGGGCAGTTTTTGAAGAGGAGCTTGTCCGAGAGGAGGAGGTCACGGGCGTGTGTGTCAATAAAGCGGCTGAGTTGGTCAAGACGATTTTGAGCTGCAGCGCGGAAGGGGGCTCGGATACCAGAAACGTAAGGTGATACTTCAAGGAGTGTTTGTGTGGAGGCGGTCAGCGGGAGAGCCTGGGAAACGTCTTCCATCCAGTGTTCTGGAGGATCTAAGATGGCACAGCTAAGAGGAGGCGCCGGTGTTGCAAGGGCACGGCGAAGGGTGGGTATGTCTTCCTTGTAGAGCGTCGTGACGAAGCCTCCGGGTTGACCATGCAATCCGTAACGCCCCGCCCGTCCGGCGATTTGCTTTATCTGGGAAATCGATAACGGACGCCTATCTTGGCCGTCAAACTTGTGAAGCGTCTCAAACACAATGCGTTTGATTTTTCTATGAAAGTGGAGTATGAGCAATGGGCAGAAATCCAACAGAAGCGTACATACAGGTTGAGTCCCATTCCGATAGCGTCGCTGGCAACCATAACATCGTAACCACTTTTGGGATCGTTAAAGAGCGCAGCTTGCTCTGATCGAATCTCGGGCGGAAGCCGGCCATAGGCAACTGCACAGTGCAACCCAGTCTTTTCCTCGATTTTCGCCTTTACCGCGAAGATACCATTCCGCGAGAATACTACGAGACAATCACCTTCTCGAATCTGCGACAGGTCGCCTCCCAATGATGACTCTTGAACTTCAAGAGGTGTGAGCCGTTCATACCGATTGACGACGAGTTCGTCCCCAGTGCTTTTCAGGATATCCTGAATAATTGGCACCGCGGTCTCTTCGCCACAAAGATGAATCTCGCGTGCGGGTATCCCTAGCACGGCATTGGTCCACGCAGATCCACGCTCAGAATCCGCAATCATCTGTATCTCATCCACCACGGCTACGTCGATGGATTTATCAAAGCATATCATCTCCACCGTCGAGCTCATGAGAGCTGCATTATCTGAAACGATCCGAAACTCTTCCCCCGTGCGCAGGTTACATGGTCGTGCGTATTTGGCATGACCAACTTTCCGAACTGTGGGCCGAGTTCCCATTTCGTTGGCGATGTCCATGTTTATTTTGGTATCCGGCTCCGAGTCAGAGTCTGCCTCCATACCCAGCGGAACGATCTGCCCTCGATTCAACCGCTCCCATATTTCGTGGGCGAGGAGACGCAGGGGACCAGCGTAAAGACCAGAGCCGGAAGCTGCCAGTGCACGCAATGCCATGTGCGTCTTCCCGCTATTCGTTGGACCGACATGCATAATGAATTTACGTTTCATTGCGCGCGCTTTGGGGAAGAGGTCTGCGGGATAGGAAAGGTCGGAGGTGCGATGGAGGCGTGCGATCGTGTCGAGAGTGGATTGTGAGACATGAACACGAAGCTGTTGTTGTTTCTTGAGATTGGAGGCCCAGGTAAAGAAAAGCTGAGAGAGGACTTGATCGAGACGCTGGCTAGAACACACATCTGTGGGGGAGAACGTAAACTGGCCCAAGTCAAATTTTGCGAATTGGGAAAGTTTGTCCTCGCGAATGTCCGCGAGGAAGGATGCGAGGAGGTCCGGCAGATGGGCGCGGGGGATTCCAAATCTCTCGAGGCGGCGAAGTACGTGGGAGCAAGAAGCCCAGGTTTTCGCATTGGATTGGATGAGTTTTCGGACGTCGGGCGATGGAATATTTGGTTGTAATTTTGAGATGCTGGAAGTTCTGTTCCTCGGTAACCGAATGAGAAATGCTGACGGGTTCGCGTTGGGCTCGAATTTAGAAGTGCTGTGGGACCAGTCGGGAAGATTGCGCCGTGAGTAGTTCCTTGAAGATGAAGAATGACGAAAGCGACGTTGGCTGCTTTCCAACCACGTCTCGGACTGGAGGCAACGGGAGAATATTCGACACCGAGAAAGCATCAAAGTAACGTTTCTGTGACCTAGGTTGCCATTGCCTGATGCGTCTAGTGTTTTGGATGATCACAAGTATGAACTTGAAGCGATTGTTTGGCTGCGTTAGGTCAACCCTTGGCTGACAAATCTGTACATCCTCATCCAGCCCTACATCTGAACATGTCCGTTGGGATTTGTTATACATTTTCTAGTTCCCAGCTGGACTATCATATTCTCATTATTGTTCCCAACTCTGTGCCACATCTAGTAGCAATCTCCTCCTTTTGCAGTTGCTCCACCTTCCGGACTGAAGCACGATAGGACCCATTGCGAAGAATTCATATTCAGTGCGAATTTCCCCCCTGCAGTCCTGCACGGGGATCGTCGAGGGAGTACTTTGAAGAAGCAATCACACTGTGTTTAGGATTCAGATCAGCAAAGATCAGCAAGTGGCCTTGTCAAGATCCCGTCGCTGGCTTGCATTCCGCTCAGCACAACCATATGGCAGGATGCTATCCAACAAGATAAGCACGGATGTGGCTGGAATTCTGTAGTGGTTTCGGCCTCTGATATTGGGGTTGGTATTTGTGATTACAACACAGTAAGTACAATATACCTAGGTAAGAACCAAAAAAAAAGTCAAGTACGTATGAAGATCACGGCCTGAATGTTACTGGCTCTTTTTTCTTTACCACCATCTCCACAGAACATTGATCATATGTTCTTAAACTTGCATAATGTACATCCTCTTTGGCGTTGTCCATGTCCACGTCGTGACTGTCATGTTGAAATCAGTCCCAGTGTCACGGAAGTAATGGGAAACGCACCAATGCAGGATGTGATGCTTGTAACTATACCGTGTGTGTACAGTCCCAATGGTAGGAGGACATAATAGGCATCGGAAGTCCTCTTGTGGCCGCATCTCGACGCACTGCTCGGCGGCTTCAATGGCATCTATGTGCTCATCGCTAATCCGTCTCCAGCGCGAATCAAGCAATGATTCTTCTGCGGCCGGACTCCAATGATATAAAAATGCATGCATCATCTAGTCGAGATTACGGTGTCCCAAGAGAACATTGAGGAGCGCACTTGACCATGATCAATGGGAACATACCGCATCCCGCCAATTCCTTGCGCGCAGCGATTTGCATGACATACACTCCACGCGAGCATTCTGTCGATCCATGTCTTCCTGAGTAGCTACATGGGGGTCCAGTCCACATGCACGGACGATGTATGGGGCATCCCTCAAAAACAATATGGAGACTCGATCACGGAGAGACGGTGTACGCTTTGGGCTTTGTATGCCTCGAACAGCCTTCCAAGTCGGCTTCAGATGATATAAAACATCAGGGTACGGGTGAATGGAGCGTGCAATGAACACTGCACAGGCCAGATGAAGCTTGTCCCTTGCTCCTTTGGATGATGTCCCTCTACCAGAACTGTTCCGGAAAGATAAACGAGAAGGAATCTTGACCAACTCTGCGAGGTCTGTATCAAGCTTCTTCTTCCACTCGTTAACTATCTCTGGAAACTTTGCGAAAGTAAATCCAAATGACTCGGCACTTATTTGGGCTTCTTCAGGAGCCATGATGATTTCTTGAAATTGAGGGCAATGAGAGAGTTCATACCTGTCCGGAAGACAGTCAAACTTCAGTGCTTTCTCTTTGAGGTTGTTTATATAGCGGGTATATTCGGACGCCAGTAATCCTTGACGCGGTAGATAAACAGTGGTGAATAATCGCTCAAGCCTAAAGGACTCCATAGTGTTAAGAATCTTGGGCTGCATTCGAGACCATGCTGTCCGAATCAACATCAATTCAAGTTACACCGAGTAATATATATAATTTAACCTTTTTCAGTGAAATCTCTTGCCGAATTAAAATAAGACAGGAAACAAGACTTGATGGTGTTCTGAGTTCGCCTTCCAAAGTATGCAATTTCACGATCATACCCATGCTTTCTGAGTCGTTCGAGAATCCTACCATCAGGTTAGTACAAATTCATAACCATCACGAAAAGGAGCTGACTCTCTCTCTAGCTGCTGGTGCTGCATGTCTAATTTGAGATGACGTTCAAATGCGAGACGCCTCTTCCAGATTTTCATAGCGTTTCTTTGCTATTAAAACCAGTCAGGAAGCTAGTCGCGAAGGGAAAATAATGAATGAACATCAGCTCTGCGAGCGTATTCTCCTCGTTTGTCGCTTAGGAATTGTTCATTGTCGGATGACCGATCATATTCATGCATAAATGCATCCATTTGTTCCTTGTCGACATATATTATTGTTTCTGGAAGTGGTCCAGTACTAGAATGAGCTAAACAGCAGTAGCACATACTATTTCGCGTTTTGATGCATTCTTCTGCCAACACATTGTTGTCACGAATGGCCTCGTGGCAGGAACTACGTTTGAAAAGCCTGTTGTCTTGTGAGCCCAGGCTCAATTCCCAACTGTCTTTGAATCCTACCGTTTTTTTCTGCAGTTTGGACAATACCGGCGGCGAATGTTCCAAAGGATCGTTGGTGATTTCCTCCCACAGCCCTATGTCTTTTTCTCAACGCGTTCAAAACCACGACACGCAGAATTTCACATACGTAGCAATAGGCGCAGAACATGAGACGTGCATATTCGGATTCAGTCAAGTCAGCTGGACAATCGGGCAAATCTTCGATTTTCTCGCGCGATTTTTTCCAGACGAAAGCTGCACACTTGTTCATTAAGAGTTCTTGAAATGACCTGCACGTGCGTGCGAGGTTGAGGAGATCACGGGGGTGAGCATGAATTGCGATCTGTTGCTCCGTCAACAAATGACAACGCTACTTGTAAATCGACGCACGAGGAACAGAATGTCATAGTTCAATCGATGGCACCTTCTTTCAAGGGGTGATCCATGTGACGACGATTCATTACTAGTTCCTTGAAGTCGAGGTTTCTTGTATGAAGATAGAACACCATCCGAGTTAGACTCCGTGGTGCGCTCGACTGCAGTACTGACTTTTTTTGCAGCTGCTCTCTTCCGCATCATCATGCAAGTCGAGATCAAAGATGAGGAGTCAGTGCTGAATTATCGAAAAGGGGTGTGAGCGTCGGCATCAATCCTTATATAATCATATGATTTTCCGAGTTGTCACCAAAATGGCAATACATCAGAGTTCGTCACCTACACTCTCATCGACGAACTTACCATGAGGTAAGATGGCTACAACGACGACATATGCGGAGATCTCTATTGCACTGCTTGATAATTCCACGCCGTTTGTATTGCAGCAACTATGTGATGGCAAATACAATGCAGAGGGTGTTGTATCAATGGGTGGGAAATACTGGAGACAACAATCTTTTATACAGGTATCGCGTTACGGTAAGTCGATGTACTACCGCTCGCAACACGATACCTACAACATTGAAAGCATGGCGTCGATATGTCAGGGTTCAGGATCGCACAGATGCTTACTATTATCGTGCCAATTCTAATCTAACTTCTGAAACAGACGGCCGATAATGTCCAACAACATCCACCTACTCGCACTGGATAGCACAAGTGATAATGATACCCAGATCATAGTCGTACAGTCCGCTGGGTTAAGTCACCTGTGCCCAGTGGTCATACCGTTCACCTACCCGGAGTGTCTGCGACCGCAATAAGCTGGGTCGGGAGCCATCTTACCTGCTAGATCGACTGTTAGATGTCTGAATCCACAGCAGAGTATGTAGTCACAATGGCTGACTTGACAGGACTGTCTTCCAGCACCACCTAACACTAAATCATGTGAGTAATCTCAGGTTTACTCTGTATAATTGGCTGATGTGAAGAAAGACGAGCTGTGTTCGGTGGAGTGTGGGCGGGCGAGATTGACTCGGCCACTAGTATTTGGGAAGCGCCGCAAGATCATGGCCTGAACTCCCCCGTCCCATGTTCCTTTACACTCTCCACCTAGCACAAATTATAGGTTTTCAATCTCACATGACGTGCATCCTTTTTGATGTGATGTGTGTCTACTTCTTGCCTGTTCATATTATGATCTATCTCAACATCATGGAAGCGACGAGGTAAAGGCGTACCATTGCTGAACGCAATCCATGTAACCATGTTCCCAGTGTGCATTCTCAGTGGTAGGAGGACGCGACAGGCACCGCAAATGTTTAGTTTACATCGTCGTGGCGCGTCGCTCGGCGGCCTCGATGGCATCTAGCTCGTTGCTTATCCATCTCAAGACTTTAAAATGTATCATCTATTCGGAATTTTGCCCCAAGAGAGCACTGAGGAACGCACTTGACTATGACCAACGGGAATGTATCACATTCCACCGATCACTTGCGCGTAGCAATTTGCGAGTATTCGGGCGATAATTCGGGCGATCCATGTCATCCTCAGTGGCTACCGTAGGCGTGGACAATATATGGGCATCCAGTGAAAACCTGGAGTTACGTTGTTCATGGAAAGGCAATGCGCGTTGGAGTTGGGTATGCCATGGACACTCCAATACTTCCACACACAAAACGACACGTCAGAAGGAAAATAGCGTGTATAGCGAATACCGCACAAGCCGGTCGGGGTTAGTTCATGGCTCCTTTGAACGACATGCGCTACCAGAACCGCCACGAAAAGATAAACGAGGAGGAATCTTCACCTGCAACAACCTTGTTCCCCCACTCGTCAACTGACCTCGTGACATGGGATTATCACAAGAGCATAGAGTTTTGGTAACCTCCGACAACAACTCCGACACTGCCATGTTTTCATGTTTTCAAGTTGAGATCCGTATTCGCGGAATGATACTAATAGTACGTGTTCAAATTCCTCTTGCATTTATATCTCGAGTTCGGTGCGAACTCGTGAACCTCCCCGACGTCTTATTTTCGCACATCGTGTCTATCCCCGACAGAAAACGCGACAAAAAAAGAATGCACTTCTTCCAAATCTTCCACGCATTGACAGCTCTCCATTCCTGACATCCAATGACATGGAAATATTGCCTCCGCATGCCGTGCAAACGTTTCTCCTCATCAGGACTGTCGTGACGCGCCTCTCTGTTCCTTGTCAGCTCACGCCGTCGATTTTATGATAAGGTACAGCAGCGCGCGACAAATCGAAATGATGATGGCACATACTACTCGGCATCGTGAGCCGTTCCTGGGCCATTGGAGGCCCTGTTAGCCTTGTTGCCGCGAATGACCTCGCAGCAGGATTACAAGTACCAAATCCCGGAAAGATTCACACATTTAAATGCGCGTCGAAAAGTCCTCGCCGTCGGGATCGGCAAGTGAATGACGGGCAACGTTCTCCACGCATGTCTCGAGAGTGTGTGCCAAAAGAGCATGAACAGGGGTTTGCAGTAACGTACCTGACAACGGAGGCAATTCGAATTCGGTGGGGTCGAGTGGCAGTCCCACGATCGTTTCGTGTGTTTTTTCTTCCGTACGAATATTGCGCGCTTGTCGTCGTCGGATCTTGAAGAGGCTTGAAATTGCACAATCCTGCAAGGTTGAAGAGGGTGGGCAATCCATGCAACGTTGGCGTGTGAGAAAAAAGGGAGCTACAACTAGCATACTGCATAGTTTCCTTGATGTAACTTGTCCTAATCGGACACTCGAGCTATCTCGAAGGCGAGACTTGTTGACCAAAGACGGCACGTTAGAAGCACGTTTGACCGCACCGCCGTCGCTGTCGACTCGATTCGTTTAAAGGTCGCTCTCTGCCGGATCATCGTTGCAAGTAAAAAAGAAGGGTATAGTCCCTCTGACCGCGGCGCGCACGTTAAAACAATCACCAATTCTGACTTGTCTCAGAGTACAAAACGTAGCACAAGAATCGTATCAAACAAGAAATCCATGGATCATTCGTATTGCAAGCAATTGGCTCAGCGCTCAGCATTTGCATTCGCTCGGCTTGCACTGGCATCTGCAAGGGCACGTCGTTCAGTACGTCCATATGACGACCACGACTGATACTTACCCAGTGCCGCAGTTGCAGCTAGCAACGCCGCAGTTACCGGCTTGGTTGACAGGAATAGCGTTGATCTATTGGAAAACGCGGGTGAGCGATACAGCCCTGACGGCCCATCGAAAAAAAAAGTCACATACGGTTTGCATGTTAGAAGTATGTATGTGGGTTCTGAGGCCTTGAGACGTCCATATCATATCGCACCCTTTTTATACCTGCATGCGTGACTGCGCGATAAACTGGATAACCAATGATGTTCGACGTGTGACGTCACGCCGACTACTTAGTCAGGGGTTCTCAAAAAATGCCTCACACCGCCCCACAAGCGGTGGCTGACTGATGGATTGATGGCGCCAAAGGTGCAACGTTGCCATTGTTGACGGCAATACGCATCCACCGACGGAACAAACCAATTGAGCCACACAGACTCCGAGACGTAAATATGTACAGTATTGGACCGGCACTTGTGCCAGTAAAAAGTTGATGTCTCGTATTCAACAGCACAACAAATCTTTATACATCAGACATTAGGGGTGGGTTGGTACAGATTAAAACAGCTGCTGTAAAAATA
>JBBPMM010000179.1:0-47452 GCA_038090335.1 Solioccasus polychromus | reverse complement strand
TAGGGCTAAATCTAGCAAATAAATAATGCGGCTGGCTTTTGATATGATGAACCTACTATCGGCAAGTTGTTGGCTGGTTCCTGTGGCTGGCGGCTCGTTTGAACATGGTCAGGTCTGCAGACCTGGCTGTCGACCCACACATGGATCGAACGCACAACAACGTGTGTACAGCATTATAATGTCCCTTTTGTCGTCCTCGAGAATCGCTCTGACACCTTCATGTAGTCGTGTGGCTGGTTTCGGTGCCAAATACAACTGTCAATGGGCGTCTTATAATGATGTCAATACACAATCAGGGCAAACCCGCCACAAGGCGTCCATCATCCATGCAAAGTAGCATGCCCTTGGCACGTTCTGGCTCTCGGCGCATGGCTGGTTTCAGCCTTTGACAATGCATTTCAGACCGAAACCCGGTCATGACGGGCCCGCGGGAGGGCTATCCCCCGTCATTTCCGGATCTAGAGCAAATTAGCCGGGTTTGACGTCGAACAGGCCCACTATGATGGCGTGACTGGCCGTTTCGGCACACGGTGAAACGACGTAGGCGGAGATGAACACTCATGGTTTAGCCATGAGAAACAATCTGGCTTGCGGCCGTGCTAACTTGGACCAGCTCAGATGCACAGCCTTGACGTTAAGTAGATGCGTCGCCTGATATAGTCGCCTCTTTCATTTCTATTAAGTATATTGATGGCGACAGTACGGAACTGAATGGCCCTACATAAAGCCTTTTGAGGTTCGTCATCAAATGGTAGATAACGCCGCTAGCAGAGCAACTCGTGCCACAGTGACCAGACTCGTGGCTAAGAGTATCTACTATGTAACCGCCAAATGTACACTCATGTATGCGAAATGAAGAAAGGCCGCCATTTCACACACAACGCACGGTGGCCTGCCCTTGTTCGCGAGGGATCAAAACACGTGATTCACGTGGGAATTATGATAAGTGATAACGTACTTAAGATATCGAGCATTCGAATAACATTGTAGACACTATTTATGTGCACGCACCTGCGGATCGAAGTTGTCCTTTATCGCGATCGAGGAAGAGCAGCATTTCGAGTGATAGCCTGACTTGAAGAAAACAGGAAACGACCCGAAGGCCCGAAGATGGCTCAATCGGCCCGGGTCAGGTTCGGCTAGGAATAAAACATCAGATAGAAGCCCTAAGAAGTCCGCTCATCTGACAGGAAAGATTTGCGTTTCTGACACTTGCCTGTCGTTCTGAGAATATAATATACATAACCTTTTGGCATCCTCTCGCTTCTGATGAGTAGATCAGACGGATAAACAGATCAGGAAGAGTCACGTAGCCTTCTCGAAAGAGTCCACAACCTTGTCATTATGTTACAGGACTGACTTGTAAGTCGTTATCGAGGTGAAGTGACACTTGAAAAGCCACTATCGGCGATATCCCCTGCACTCGTGATTAGGCCGATGGAAGCGTTCCAGCGGGTAAACTGGGGATCATCCAGTACTGATGTCACATATACAGTAATTAACCGCGTTCACTGAGGGTTTATAAGTAGCATACCTCCAAGTCAAGGGCGACGTATTCGACACCCACGGCCGAGATCAGTATTGAAATCACAGACAGGAAGCGCCGGACGAGAACGGGCAGAGAATCATTCGATGCTGCCATTGTAGGAGTTTGACTCTCCAAAATAACTTGAGAGAGGAAGGGTCAACAAAGTTATGTCGGATGTGCAATCGGATTTTTGCAAACAAGTTGAGACTAATGAACAAAGGGTGTTCGAGAGATCACTTGCCTATCGATTCAAATACGCTCATACCATCCGGCAATGGATATGCCTTGTGCGTATATCCAAGCGATGAGACTGTTTTCATGTTTTGCGAGCACCATTAGCCCTTTAGTACCATCAAAATAAGGGACATATGCGTAGAGGATTGAGGATGACGAAATGATCCAGATAATAACCTAACACAGTGTGCTCGTAAGAGCAAACGAACTTATCCAACTAGCGATGACTGTCACTTCAACGTCCACTACGCTAATTGTCAGCGCATACGCGGAATCGAGGAGAACGAATCGTCTTACCAGTCACATTGCTAATGAGCACGAAATTCAGATCAGATTGTCAATCGAAAAAATGTGAACATCGACACCAATGTGGAGGCTCCGAACCTTGACTGAGTTTAAGATGCGTAAGGTTTACACATGTGAAAGACCGCACTGGCAGTGTCGCTGACTGACCGTGGGGCCCGAGTTGGAGTGTAGATACTGAGTATATTCGACGACGCGCTCGATCTGTTGCTGTGGATCGAACTTCGACTGACATTGTGCCCGGCGAAGCGCAACTCCCCAAAGTGGCAACCCAATCCAAAGTAAATGAGAAATAAGACCCCAAGACAGCCTAATCGGCTGGGTCCAACTGGGAACGTTCCGGCATGAAATGCAGCCTACTCGAAAAAGTCCGAAATCTTCTCGTTAACGCTGTACGACCGAAGTTATGATCAAGGCGCAACAACTCTCGAAAAGTTACTATCGGCGACTTCGCCTGTACTAGCGTTTGGATGGTCCAAGTCTATCGTCGTAAGGGATGAAGGGATACGAGTCGTGAAGTCGTCGTCTTCGGAGGAACTCTCCGACTCGGACGGAAGTGATCCTGTGGGTGAACTGAGGATCATTCGGTACATGTATGTGTCCACGACAAGCAGATTGCACACGATCAACCCTAATGTCACCTATGCATGGAGTGATCAACTGCGTTCAGCGAGGGTCTTCATGAATAGCATACCTCCAAGTCAAAAGCGACTTGAGCATATTCTATCCCCGTGACCGGGATCAGCTGGCAAACTGGATGGGCTTGGCCCGCCAAAACAACCTGAGAGGAAGAGTTGCCAACATCACATCGGAGACGCAATCGGCTTTTGCAAGGAAGTTGGGACCGAGGGGCAAGGAATGTCGAGAGATCACTCACCTATCAATTCAAATATGCTCAGACCATCTGGTATAGGGCACGCCACGCGCGCGCCTCTAGATGGCGAGATTGGTTGAATATTTTTCGAGCACCACCAACTCTTCAGTGATACTAAGATTGCCCATACAAGATCGAAAAAGAATGCGATGGCTCGTGCACACTTGTGGAGAACAGAAGATGGCGAAATAACCCGGACGATTGAGTAAAGAAGACTCATACGTACAGCCCTATAATGGTTATACATTAGACAAGATGAATCATAGCATAAAAAGAGAAAAAAACCTACCACAGTGTAGTAGTAAAAGCAAACGAGCATATCCGGCCGGTAACAAGTGCTGCTTCTTTGTCAACTGCACCAATCATCAGCGCATACTGGCTGAGCTGAAGGAACGAGTCGGCTTGCCAGTCAGGTTACAAATGAGTTCGACAATGATGAATATCACCCCACAGACGAATACTACCGCTGCCCACAAGTCTTCCCACCAGAGTCGTCGTATTAGAAATCGGAATGACAATCGAAAGAGCGTGAGGACCAACGCCAATATGTCGACCAGACCAGACGCGACTGTATTCGAGAGAACTGATGGGTTGGGCGATGAATGATACAAGCAACACTCACTGGTAAGGGTTCCGGGATTGACCACCATAACAGAACAGTCTCGAATACTGAGTCTTGGATCGTGGAGGAGATTCTTTAGAATAAGTATCTCTGATTCGCATCCACCAAACAATGATTAGCATCATGCACTAGTATCTCGTACTCAGGGACGAGAAGACCGTTCCCACGACGCGTGGAGTAGAAAATTGAGTTTGTTCAAGATTTTTCGTATGAGACTGAGGAGGTTCCTAACCTTGGGCTAGAAACGTAAGGGTTATGTCAAGGTCGCACGGTGTCAACACCTAATTATCTCACCCCATGATCGTATTGGGTCATTATATGTCATTCTGGTTAATTAAGGAACTCAAAATGTCCAGAGATGGTGCGCACTAGAGCGATGGGTCCATGTTTCTTCAACATCCGTAGACTCGAAAGGAGAGCGTAATCTTCGTACCTGAAGTTCCCGATTCACTAGGCCCAGGAGCATGCCCGAACATTTCGTACACAGTCAGGTATAGTACAACGGTACTTGGTAAATATGTGTCACTGCGCATCAACCACCGTGGTATTCTCCACTCGGGTAGCAAAAATTTCAGAATAACACACAACCAATCAGTAGAGCCATGAAGTCGACATCCCGAAGAGTTAACGAGAGGCCGAAAATCGTAAGCCGCGATGCGATTGAAGTAGACAACCGGGTGAGCCCGAGTCTTGCTTCAACCATCCAGTCGCATCGCCTACTTGGATATAACATCTGAAGCGAAAGAGGCATCGGTAGTAGAATGTTGAAAGTAACCGGCTATGTCCGATACGCTCGGATCCGACTTGGTGCACGTTGAAGTTGGTTCCGACGCCAACGGCGGCGAGATGCCATCTACTAGGCTGAGTGACAGCATTGATGCTCGTTGTGACTGCCGCGCACAGCTTCAAGTCTTCTTAGGACAATGTGCTATGTCAGGCGTGGAGGATGGATTGATTTTGCCAAGATGGAATTTCATCATGACCCGGTTGATTCGCCAGACTGCGCCGGCCGTCAGTTCGTTTCAGTCGACCAAAGTTTGAAGGCGCAAGCTCAGGTTACGAATAAATACGAAAGTAAAGTCAATGGAAGAACTACATGCAGAAACAAATACAATAAATTATTGATCGACGGAGGAATGTACAAAATCGAATCTAAAGAGTCCTTAGCTTCCCCGTGAGTCCACTCTTCCTCCCTTAGATCGCAGAGCTACTAGGGTAAAATGAAGACATGATTCCATCTGTAAAGTAATTGTTGGTTGCTCCAGCAGTAGTGTTTGAATAATCCAAGTCCACCGTTGTAAGGCGTTGGCGGGTCCGAGTGGTAAAGTCGTCGTCATCTTCTAAGGAATTTTCCGGCTTGGGTTCGGAGGGAGGTGCTGGCAATCCCGTATTTGTAGAACCGAAGATCCGGTACAGGTATGTCACTACAACGAGCAAATTACATATGACAAATGCCGATGCTACCTACAGATCTGGGTCAACGTTCGACGAGGGCGGTCATAGAAGGGGTATACCTCCAGGTTAAAGGCTATATTCCCAACCGTCACCAGTGGAACGAGTTCACAAGTGGCATGGAATAATGACACCATCGACATGATCGCACCGGACGAAAACAAGGACAGAATCATGCGACGTTGGCGTGGAGGAAGCTTGACCCTCCAATACAATTTAAGGGAAAGGGCTACCAGGACTGCATCCGAGACACAATCGGCTGTTATAAAGGATTGAGATCCTAATGATGATGTTCGAGTACTACATACCTATCACCTCGAGAAGATCGATCACCTGTGGCAAGGTGCATATTGGGCGCTCAACCCCATACAACGGACTGGATTCCGTGTTTGATATACACCACCAGGTCTTCAATGCAACCAAGATTGCCCAGACCAAAAAGAAAAGGATGGCTATTATGTATGTGCACTTGCGAAGGATTGAGGTTGGTGATATGACCCGGATGGCGGAGTACAGTAGGCTCATGCGAGCCGCCCTACCAAAAGTATCAGCATTTTGTCGAGTGGGATCCAACTAGGACTACACACCACACCGTGCTCGTAAATGCATTTGAGGTCAAATAGCTGGTGACAAGTGCTGTCTCAGAGTTACCTACATATATGTTGTTGCGTCAACACCGTCTGACATTGATGGGACGGATCGTCTCACCAGTTTCAAAACAGATGAACTGGACAATGATTAACATCGTCCCACAGACGGACATCACCACTGCCCACATGTCTTCCCACCAAAATCGTCCTATTCGCAATCGAAATACCACTCGAAAGAGTGTGAGTGTGACACCAAGACCCTCCACCACGCTGGACACAACTGACGGAAAATTTGGTAATCCAGAAGTCAATGACATTACAACGCACCAAAAAGAGGTATTGGGTGGACTGCCATCGATGAATATCTGCACTGGTGTGGGTCTGTATCCCAGACCACTGGACTGGGAGACTTTGAAGTATTTCCTGACCACGATCACGGCACAAGGGCCAGGGTTGCTTGATCACGCGCAAGGGTGAGGTGCAGATTCCCATGTTCAAAGTGCAACGTTGAGCGCTGTATGCGAGAAGTTTAACACTTTGCTAAGATCGGTATCGAGGCGGTTCGTACCGGTACGTATTGGTCAGGTCCCCCAGTCGCACGAACGTCAAGCTGACGCTCCAAGAACACTCGCTGGTGCTTTAGTGCGACTCGCTCCGGGACCTTTGTCAAATTCAAAAAAGGACTCAACAACGCTCAACCCTATTCAAGCCTGCAGTTATGTAAAATGAGGAATCCACAAATATAGCTATTCCTGTGATTACGAAAGGAGTTTCTGACCGACCCAAAGCTTCAGTATTCCACGTCTTCTTCGTAATTTAGAATCGGATAGTTATCACCATTCTTCTGGGTTGTTACATTGAACGTTAGGCGGACGTGCTGGAGCAGTACACGTGACATGCGTGACGAACCTACGACTCCCGCGCCCTCCTGTACACTGCTACCCAATCGACGTTGTATTTCTTGCTGCCCTTCCTGTCATCGCCGCTCTGGCTCCGCGGCAGCCCGTTCTCGAGCAACCCTTGTCTGCTCCTCATACCTCTTTTGCCAGTCGCGGCTAAAGCCGTGTGACCTCCGCGAACCAAATCAACGGTCTCTTTTCCAGATCAACGTCATCCTCGCGAGCCACACTGTTCACTATGAACGCCAAGACGTAAGGTCTCTAGCGAAACATAGCTTTCGTTCGCATTCGGGGCGTCTGGTATCCTTTTCCTACTCTTATTTTGCTCGGTCGGAGTTACGCCGCCCCGTTTTCCTCGTTCGGCGTGTTGGAGACGTTGTGGGTCGGGGCTCGTTTGCAATCCCGAAATCGATAGCCCCTCGATGGAGGATTTACGAGGGGCTGGAACGCTCAAGTTCTGTCTCGTAGACGAGTTGTCTGCAGAGAAAAAACATGAGGACGGTCAAGTGCCGGGCGATGGTCAGCCTTTGACCAAGGTTATTTGTGGCTCCACCTATGCAAAGCTTATGAATTACCATGTGAATCCACATGGGCAGTTCGACCTTTGAATGTTTGTATCGTGTTAGGAGAGAATAAGCTTGAACCAAAGCTTGCTGCCATCAACGGGATGTCGTCAGCGCACCAATATTACATTTATTGGTACGACGACGAAGGTTCACACCGGTAACGAGCTATTGCTCATCGTACTCGATGTGATACCAGATCATACGTGAGGCGATACAAATCAGACGTGTCCAAGTTGACCGTCAGTAACAAAATGATACCCTCCCGCACATCGCCACCCGCCCGCCTGTGGAATCCAGGCATATCCCTGTGGGCACCGCCCAATCCTTTTCAACTGACGCTGTATCTCTTGTTCCCTTTGCCGCCTTTGGGCCTCTTCCCGTTGTCGCCGCTGCAGCTCCGCGACAGCTCGCTCTCGAGCAGCCCTCGCCTCTTCCTCGCGTTTCTTGGCCGCTTCCAGCTCACGTTGACGCTGTTCTTGCGCCGCTCGTTCGGCCGCGGCCTGTTTCTTCACGCGCTCTTGCGCCGCAGCGCGCATTCTGGCACGCTCTTCCTCTTGTCGAGCCTTTTCAAGCTCTCTTTGGAGCCTAGCTTCCTCTTGACGAGCCTTGTTCACTTCTCGTTGGAGCCTGGATTCCTCCTCCTTTGCTTGCCTCTTGCGCGCTTCCGCGGCGGCCTTGTCGGCTTGCAGCTGGTTCCAGACCTCGTCCGACACGCCTGCATCTCGTTGAGCGTCCGTAGCGGAAGTGGCTGTCTGGCTGGGCCCACGCGACGCTTGCGAAGACGAAGACAATGCGGGAGATGGCGGCCGCCGAGTATCAGGATTAGGCTGCCTCCCACCCCTTTGTCCTCCACGCTGTCTCGGAGAACGTCCCCTTGGAGGCGTTTGCGCAGGAGGTCGCTGCGGCCCGCCAGACTTGGGCGCTGATGGCGGAGGCTTTGATGAGTCAGAGGGAGGCGGCGGCGGCGGCGGCGGAGGCTTAGACGACTGTGAAGAGGAGGAAGACGCGGTTGGAGGTGGAGGCGGAGGGGGTCCACTAAGGCTGGCGATAGGTGGAGGCGACGATTTCACGACGCGGCTGCTAGGAACGCCAGTTCTATCTCGTTGCTCTTTGAGCATGGCTTGCATGATGTTTATTGCCTCGGTGTCAGACAAAGTCACTTGTCCACCATTGGAGGCGTTGGAGTACGCTTGCTGGAACATGCGTTTACCAAGCGTCTTGATGTCCCGCGCGTTTCCCCAGGACCGTAACATGGACATCCGAGTGATGATGATCTGCATTTCTTGATACCTCGGGGAGCTCGGGTCCGACATTTCGGCGACGATAATGTTGCTCTTCAGAAGATCCTTGTCCAGTAACGCAAGACACTGGTCGGGAGTCATGTTGTGGAAATGAATCTCCTCGGAAAAACGACTCGCAAGGCCGGGGTTAACGCCCAAAAGCTTGTTCATCTCATCATCATAGCCAGCGAGGATGATGACCACTTTGTTCATGAACTTGTCTTTAGTCATTATATCCACGATCTCGTCCATAGCCTCCTGCGCGAACTGCCCTTGACCGAGGCGGTACGCCTCATCAATGAATAGAACCTTTCCGAGTGCTTTTTCAAAGAGTTTCCTAGTTTTAGGTCCCGTGTGCCCAACATACTGACCCACCAAGTCGGATGCTGAACACTCGATCACGTCCGTAGAAGATAAGAAACCCATATCGTAGTACACTTGACCAAGTTTCCGTGCCGTGGTCGTTTTCCCGGTACCTTGATCGCAGCGCAAAAAAAAAAAATCAAGCTGATGTAAAGCAAGAGGTTCGCGATCACACTTACCAGGCGGCCCCTTGAAAATGAAATTACTAGGAATCTGCTTACGCATGTCGAGACCCTGAGCTTTCATCGTTTGCGCAATCTTTTGGTACCTGTCCAATTTCTGGACCACTTCGTCGCACCCGATCACGTCTTCGAACAACTTGGTCAAGTTCGTGGACGCGTTCTGACTTCGGTTAAAATCGGGATCGAAATCCTCGGGCTCAAAGATAACATCGGATCTTAGATGTGCAGGCACGGACGACATCCGCTTCTGATATCGGTCCTTCGCGAGGCCAAGCATATTCTCCACCTCGCCAGCGTTACCAAAGTTAGGACGATCCTTCATGCGACTCAGCGAGTCTCGAGCAACCTGTTTAGCGTCGTCGGTGGCGGCGAGATCCTGCTTCTTGAGTTTATAGTTGAAGATATCCATGAGTTGCGATTCGGTGAAGTCTTCAAAGTTGAACGCGTTCTCGATAGCAAAACGACGGGCTAGACCTGGGTTGACGTTCTACAATAGTACGTTTTTAAGGGAAAAAAAGCATCTACATATAATATATCGTACCTGGAACATCTCCTCCATCTGCTCCTTGTAGCCGAGAAGTAGCACACACCGGTCTTCGCCAGGCACACTCTGAATTTCAGCAACGATCGTATCAATGACAGTTGCTTTGAACGAATCCTGCCCAGAAGAACTCTTGCCACTATATAGCATATACGCCTGGAACACGAATGACGACCGCCCTCGATCAAATATGAATAACCCGAGCTCACCTCGTCAATCACGAGAACCTTGCCCCGAGTGCTATCTAGAATAGCCTTGGTGTTCTTCTCCGAATGCCCGAGGTACGCGCCGACAAAGTCGGATGGGTTCTTTACGACGACTGCAACGCGAACAAGTCAGATTCCTGTCTCGCAAACGTTCGCCTCTCTTACCTTCCCCGTTGCTCAAGAGACCCAAGTCCGCGAGCGCCCGACCATACAACTTGGCAACGCTCGTCTTTCCCGTACCCGGAGAACCAAGAAAGACTCTGTTCAACGACATCTGAAGCGGCTCCTTTTCCTCCAGCTCCCGGTGATAATTGGTCTCGACCAGCGCGAAAAAGTTGCGCACGGACTGCTTGACGGACTCGAGCCCAATGAGACCCTGCAGCTCTGCCCACGCTGCATTGTTCGGAATCACTTGCGACGGATCGGGCCCGATCAGGTCTTCCTTGGTCATGAAGAAATCATTGAATGAAGCCCCGGCCCGACGTGCCTTCTCCACGCGCTCTGCTTGACGTTCGCAGACTCTGGAAAACATGTTTTGCAGCGCACGGGCGTTGCCGAAACCTGGGACGCCGCGGCCACGACCGAGCCGTCTGACTGCTATGCGGCAATATAGACCACGAATGCCATCCTCGATGTCCATTCTGCCCTGGTATCGCTTCAATACCAAGTCTTCAAGCATCGTCATCAGCTCCGCGTCCGTGTAGTCTGCAAATTGCAGTCGATAGGGAACGCGACTTGGCAAGCCGGGGTTATGTTCAAAGAATTTCTCCATTTCCTTGTTGTATCCCGCGAGGACAAAGATGAGCGTCCCAACCCTGTTCTCCATTTCTGCTAGCAAAAAGTCTAGGACTTGTTTTCCTGAGCTATCGCTCGTAAGTTGGTATGCCTCGTCAATAAAGATAGCCCCTCCACCGACTTGGAGAGCTTGGTCGATCAGAGCTAGCGCCCCCTTAACTCCCTCATAGGACAACTTTGACCCGGTCGTTTCCAGGAACGCGTCTCCAGGTAACACCTGAATCGATTCCAGAAACTGCGCATACAACCTCGCTACGGTCGTTTTTCCTGGTTGGAAGAACGTGAGCGATGAACCGACGTGGAGAACTTTACTGACCTGTTCCCGGATTACCTAGCAAAACAAGGTTGAGACGTTCTTTGTTCAGCGAAACGCCCTGGCGCTTCATCGTGTCAATCTTTGCCTTGATCCTAAGGATCTGCTCCTTGACTTCCTCGAGTCCGGTCATATCCATGATCTTATCGATGGCATCGTTCTGCACACCATCGACGCGTTTCTGATGTTCCCACTTGTCTCGAGCTGGGGACGGCACCGAAGGACGCAGAGAGGCCGAGGCGGTATTCTGCGGATTTCCGGGTGTTGCGTTCCCACCTTGATTTGGCGTAGGAGGCCTAGGCTGAGGCGCTGATTGCCCGCTCCCAGATCCCGATCCAGACCCGCCCCCAGGCGCAGAGCCACCAGCTTGTTTCGCCGCATTCTTCGCCTGTTTCTTCGCATCCTCGATCTCCTTCGCCTTTTGCCGCTTTTC
The DNA here is from genome assembly GCA_038090335.1 of Solioccasus polychromus. Classification (NCBI taxonomy): domain Eukaryota; kingdom Fungi; phylum Basidiomycota; class Agaricomycetes; order Boletales; family Boletaceae; genus Solioccasus; species Solioccasus polychromus. The sequence goes on along the minus strand of JBBPMM010000179.1, from coordinate 36,271 downwards.
CTGATCCCTGTCCTTGGCCGCCTGGATATCGGCCATCTTCTCCTGCTCGAACTGCAGCTGAGCTTCGAGCTCCGCCATGTCTACCTGGTGCTGACGTCTTGCTGCCTCGCGTTGCTCCTGAGCCTCAAGATCGAGCTTGGCCTGCTTCTCGAGGCGTTTCATCTCCTTTTCGCACATCGAGCAGGTATCTGGTTTCGGCTGGGGACATTTCCACTTCATCTGATGGGTATTCGCCGGACATGGTCCCCTGAACATGTGGTTGCAAGGCATCGTCGTGTGGACGTCTGGTTGACCACGTCCTAATCGGAGAGGATGACACCTCTTGGAGCAAGTGTGGACCTTGCAAATGAGTAGCGAACCGCTACGATATGGTATAAGCTCGATTAATAGAATGCAGAATGGGACGAGTCTTACCAGGGCTCGGTACACCCACCATCAGGTGTCAGGTTGTCAAAGTCAGTGGGCGACCTAAGTAATGCAGTTTGTGCTGGGTGCCGCTCGCATTTGATGGGAAACCCGTCGTATAAATGTCCACCATTCTTCAAGAGACCCAAGAACTTTGTCCACAACTCTCCGCCAGATTTGGACGCTTTGAACGTTTGAGAGTTACCGATCAGGATGAGCCCATCGCGTGCACGTGAAATAAGCACGTTCAAACGTTCAGGAGAGTTCATGAATCCAATTGTGCCAGTCGAGTTCGACCGGGTCAAGCTTGCGACGACGATATCACTTTCTTCGCCTTGATAATTGTCTGAGAAGGTTGTCGTTAGTGAGTCGCTGAGGAATTAATTGGACGGCACAAACCGATGGTCGCCAGTCGAATACGCGTTTTAACATTCTTGGAAGGCGGTGTCGACGAGGCCAATAACCCTGCACGAGTAAGTTCCGCAGCATCTAGATCGTTCATAATGGCGTCTGCATCCTTTTTGAGACCATCACGGAGCGCCGATAACTGCCCCAGATAGGGTGTGAGAATGACGAGATTCTCACTTCCATATCCCTGTTGCACGAGGTAGTGGATGATCTTCATGACCATGTCTACCTCGAACTGATTTCGTTTTGAGGTCTGTGCACCACCATCTCCACGATCAGAGATTCGCCCTTCGTCGTCCTCTGAGTGGCCATGATCCATAAACACAATGTTATTCTGGACGCCACGGATGTTGTCTCTGTTCTGAGTCTTTGGAGCGTCTGTGAGGCCAGGATACGTCAACGCGCGAATAAGAGTAGAGATTTCGGGGCGCATTCGATGCTGGGCAATGAGTGTGACATGTGGATAGCCCTTGAGGACGAGGCGTTCGAATAGAGACCTGTTGAGATCATAACCCTCCCCCTTTTCGACCGAGAGCTCGTAGTTGTTCACTTTTGGACGGAGCTGCCTGCCGACAGCAATCCAACCATAGTCGAGCAAGAACAGTAGTGGCAACTTACTTGTGATCCCCAATGAGAATCATATGATCCGTATCGTTTCCGAGCGCAGTAATGACATGGCTCTCGAGAATCTCGCCCGCTTCTTCAACGAGCAATACCCCGGGGGAGGCAGCTCTGAGATCTTCTGTATACTTTGCGGCCCCTGTGGTGGTGCATCCAATTATTCTCTTCTGCTTGAGAGATGCTACAGCGGACTCGTTGAACTTGCGCGAAAGTTCGTCCTGACACTCGTCAAAATCCCTCCCAACCTTCCAGATGTCGTCGACCACGGCCTGGCTGATAGCCGACGTCCATTCCGCCAGCTTGTTTTGGCGTGCTGTGTTGTCCATGGACCATATTGCGGCGGCATTTTGGACGTGTGGTTCTTGTTGAAATATTCCTGCGTCTTGTCCCCGCGACCAACGAGTGATGAGGTAGGTGGTGGTAATTGCCGACCCGTTATTTCCCACGCGAGTCATCCCGTCCGAATCCGTTGGGTCGGGGACTTGAAATGCATCATAAAAGTCCGAATCTTCGAATTCAGTATAGGTGAGCAGATCCTCAAAAGATGTATTCGATGCAAGGAAATTATCGAACGTGGAGTCGAGCCTTCCGCGTAAAAATTCTGATCTCGTCTTCAGATTGTCGATAAGGGTCCATTCCGCGGTCGAGCGAGAATGTTTCTCTTTGGGTTGGTTTTTTAGACTAAGCTGAGAAACCGCCGAGTTGGCGCGTCCTCCAAGGCGCACGATGTTCGAACTCGGAATGCCAATCTTCAACAGATCTTCCAGGAATTGGTCTAGCGCATGGTTCGTAAAACAGACTACCAAAATCGTTCGGTCGGTGAAGTCGTGTAGGGCCTTGGCCAATAGTGCCCCGATAAATGACTTTCCAGTCCCTACATCAAGGTCTTTACTTGTACTGCGAAACGTAACTGGAAAAAAACGCACCAGGAGGACCTTGTATAAGAGAAACCCTCTGGTTCAAACCAGTGAGCAACGAATCTGCCTGTGCACGGTCGAGTTTGATGGAGGTGGGGGTGTTAAGTAGTGGCTGAAGGTCCATTGACGGATTCCTGGCCAAGGGAACGGTAATCTGCGAAATGGTAACCGACGGACTGCCAATCAGAACCTGGTCTTCCCAAAACAATATCTCCTTCGCCAGCGGGACCATCTTCATCGTCTGAATCACCTTGAGGACGGGCTCGAAAGAATAGATGGCGGTGTTCGTCTGGACAAGCTTGACTGCTTTCGCAGAATTCACACTCAGAAGCGTTTTGGTGAAGCTGGCGGCACCAGAGAGTTGGAGGACAACACGGGGAGGTTTCTTCACTAATAAATCTTCCACTCGTAGAATGGTTCCCAGTGAAAGCAGTTGATCATCAGCGACGAGGCAAGCCAAAGACTGGTGACTCAGAAACTTGGACCCGCGGGGGTCCTTCTGGAGAAAAGACTTGCGGTCGCCGTCTTTGACATTATGGAATATCTTGAAGTCTTCACTACATTGGAGCACGATCCCATGTCGAGTTCGGTTTCTTTGGTCCTCGGAACCTGTATATACACCGACAAGACTCAACCCCTCGATGACAGTCCCGCGCATCCTCTTCTGCTTGTTATTCTTCGTCAAGATTGGCTGAAGCTCATCTTTCAGTTCGTGCAACATATCCTCTCGCAAGAGACGGAATGTGTTGTCGAGGTAATCCGCGACACGAGTCTCCTTGGTTTCAGGGTCATCGAGTAATGATGCGGGTCTAACAAAAGATTTCCTGGTGCATCGGACCTCGTCAGCAGTGGGAAGGATAGAAATTTCGCGAAAGTTGATGAAGTCGTTATCATGTCGACCTCCAGGACCCGCTGGAGTAGATGTGGCGGAAGTGGCGGATGCGGCGGCAAGGATTTCTTTGATGAGATTAACAGCTGTCCTGACATCTGGCTGGTCGGATGCAGTGAGTCGATCAAGAATGGAGGTTTGCTTGGCCCGTTCACGATAGCTCGAGGTATCTTTATTCTCCATCCTCAAGAGGTAAGCGAGGAGGCGCGCAAACGCAGATTCTGCATTCTTGTCTAATTTTCCCTTGTCAAATTCCTCACAGAACTTGTTCCAGAAGATGGGCGGGTCAAGGATGTGCAAAAGGACGGTGTCGAGTATGTCCCCAAGGTCGTTGGAGCGCAGGAGATAGTCGATCACTTTGGAACCGAGCCCGTTCATGAATTTTGTGCTCAGGTCATGGCGCATAGCTTGTTGCACCGCAGAAAGACCACGGCTATCACTTGCGACGATCCTGCTGACGCAGTCCACCGGGTCATCTTGCAAGCACAGGCCTTCAAGGAAGTGAGTCTTGTGCCGTTCTACATCGGTGGAACCGCCAAGGATATCTAGAAATCGTTTCTTGAGCTGCTGCTCGCGATTCATGCAATGAGACAGATGAGAGAAAGAGAAATGTCGGGTGGTAACCGCCAGATGAACGGTGACTTTGTCGTTGGCCGGCCCCGACTCCCTATTCGGACGATCGTCGCTGTACGGATTTGGTTAGCTACCAAAGTACAAAGAGTTGTTGGCAGAGGATTAGAGTTATATCATTGTAACAAACGAGGGTGGTTTCAAACTCGCCTATCTCTGCAAAGCTCGTCGAAAACAAAAGGGAAAACTTGCGATCAGGATGTCGATTTGCGTGATCAGTCGGATGGAAAGCCCAGTACTAGTCATTCCAGTCAGTAAATAGAATCTGTATTAGATGGAGGATAAGATCGAGACATCGCCGCCGTAGTAGGCCTTAGTAGTCCGTGCTTATTTGACCATGCGACAAGAAATGAGAACCTCCCTCACACCGATACCCATGCGCCTGCTTGATCCACCTATACCCCATCGGACACACACCCATCTCCTCCAGCCTCCTCTGCATCTCAAGCGCCTTTCGCCTCTTTTCCTCCTCCTCCTCTTGCTTCTTCTTCAATGCAGCAGCCGCCCTTTCTCTTGCCTTCCTCACTTCTTCCTCGCGACGACGTGCTTCCTCGAGCTGACGTTCAATCTCTCGCCGCACCTCTTCCTTGGCAGTCGCCATGGCACGCTCCAGAACCGCCGTTCGCGCCAGCGCGGCTTGCCTTTTCTTCTCAGCTTTCCGGACTTCTTGCTCCAAACGTCGTTCTTCTTCCGCCGCTTGTCGCTTCTCCTCTTCCTCCGCGGCAATATCAGCCTGGAGTTGATTCCAAATTTCATCAGAGACACCAGCATCTCGTCGTGCGGTGTTGTATCTCTGCGGCTCGTCCTCGTTCGGTGCCTTTGCGCGTGGGGGAGGTTGTTTCTTCGATTGCTCCGCCTGCGCGGTATCTCCGGGTCCACCAGGTTGTTTTGGCGGTGGAGGTGGCGGCGCACTCTTCGACGCTTGTTTCGTCGACGTTGAAATAGAAGGTGGTGGCGGTGCTGGTCCGTTCATGCTTGCCATGGGCATGGAATTGGACGGGCGCACGTTGCGAGCTATACCTTGCCTGGCTAGATGCTCTTGCAGCATAGAATTGATGACATTCAGAGCCTCTTCCGCCGAAAGCGATGCCGAGTCGCCACCGTCAGCCATGTTAGCAAAGGCTTTTTGCGTCAACCTCTTCCCTAGCGTCTTGACATCACGTCCGTTACCCCAGGACGGAAGTGCAGACATCTGAGAGATAGCATCTTGCATTTCAACATAGGCCCCTGAGGTCTTGTCCTTCAATTCGGGAACGACAATCTGATTCTTTTGCAAGTCCTTGTCAAGGAGCTCCAGACATTGCTCCGAGGACATATTCTGGAAGATAATTTCCTCGGAGAAACGACTGGAGAGACCGGGGTTGACCGCCAGCAGTTCGTTCATCTGATGGTCATATCCGGCCAGGATGATCACCAGCTTGTTCATGAAACGCTCATGGGTCATCAATCCTACAATCTCATCCATCGCCTCCTTCGCGAAATGGCCTTCACTCAGACGGTATGCTTCGTCGATGAAGAGCACCTTCCCGAGAGCCTTTTCGAACACCCCCTTTGTCTTTGGTCCTGTTTGTCAAACGTACTGCCCAACCAGATCGGTAGCAGAACACTCAACAACATCTTCCGAGGCGAGGAAGCCCATGTCGTAGTACACTCGACCAAGCTTCCTTGCTGTTGTTGTTTTTCCGGTACCTGTTCCGCGCGTCAGTAATTTCCACTTACTCTACAAGGACGATTACCAACCTGGGGGTCCCTTGAAGACAAAGTTGCTCGGTATCTGAGTACGCATATCCAAACCCTTTTCTTTCATCGCCCGCGCGATCTTTTGGTATCCGTCAAGTTTGCGAATGACTTCCTCACAACCCACAACATCTGAAAACATCTTGGCAAGGTTGGAAGATGCGTTCTGAGCTCTGTCGAAATCAGGATCAATGTCTTGAGGCTCAAATATGACGTCCATCCGTTGCGAGGCAGGAATAGAGGCCACCCGTTTCTGATAGCGCGCTTTGGCCTGCCCTAATAAATTTTCGACCTCGCCTGCATTTCCAAAGTTGGGACGGTTCTTCATTCGGCTCAGGAGCTCGCGTGTTACCTCCTTGGCGTCATCTGTGGCAGACAGGTCTTGATCTTTGAGCTTGTATTCAAAGACATTCATGAGCTGGGGTTCCGTGAAGTCCTCGAATGTGAACGCATTCTCGATCGCGAATCGTCGAGCGAGACCAGGATTGACGTTCTAAAAACGACAGTCAGATTTGGTGTAAAGACAAGGGAAAGCGTAACTTCTACCCACCTGGAACATTTCTTCCATCTGGTCTTTGTATCCGAGCATGAGAACGCATCGGTCTTCGCCTGGAACACTCTGGATCTCCGCGACCATCGTATCGATAACAGATGTTTTATAAGGATCCGTCGCGTTCTTGCTATACAGCATGTATGCCTAGAAGCCCGTCGGATACCATTTTCTCGGCTCAAATCAACGATGCAACGCACCTCGTCGATGACAAGAACCTTGCCTAATGTACTCTCCAGTATTGCCTTGGTATTCTTCTCCGACTCTCCCAAATGCGCCCCGATAAAGTCTGCAGGATTTTTGACAACAACTATCGAGCAGACCATTTCAGCACCGTCGCCACAAACGCCAGATGATCAGAGTCTCACCTTCCCCGTTGCTCAACATGCCCAAGTCTGCGAGAATTTGACCATACAATTTGGCGACCGTCGTCTTCCCCGTTCCCGGCGACCCCAGAAAGACTCGATTGAGAGAGACTTGCATAGGTTCTTTCTCCGCCAACTCGCGCTGATAATTCGTTTCCAAGAGCGCGAAAAAGTTGCGTACGGAGTCCTTGACGGACTCGAGTCCAATCATTCCCTGTAATTTGGCCCACGGTGCGCTGTTGGGTAGGACTTGAGACGGGTCGGGGCCGATCAGGTCCTCCTTTGTGAGGAGAAAGTCGTCCGGCTGCCCGCCTGACCGACGTTCCTTCTCGACGCGCTCAGCTTGGCGTTCGCGGATCTTGGCAAACAGGTTTTGCAATGCACGGGCGTTCCCGAAGCCGGGCCTCCCACGTCCGCGGCCCAAACGTCTGACGGCGATGCGAGCGTACAATCCATCGAGGCCATCTTCGACATTCATCTGACCGTTGTAGCGCTTGTAGACCAAATCCTCGAACATCGAGAGCAGTTCCTTGTCCGTGTAATCAGCAAACGTAAGCTGATACGGCACTCGACTCGGCAACCCTGGGTTGTGCTGGAAAAACGCCTCCATCTGCTTGCTATACCCAGCGAGGATAAACACGAGCGTGCCAACTCGGTTCTCCATCTCTGCGAGAAGAAAGTCGAGAACCTGTCTGCCGGATTGGCCGTGCTCGCTGACGAGTTGATACGCTTCGTCGATAAAGATGGCACCTCCGCCGACCTTCAACGCGTCATCGATCATCTTTTGGGCACCCTGTACCCCCTCGAAGGCGAGCTTGGAACCCGTCGTTTCCAAGAAGGCGTTCCCCGGGAGCGCTTTGATAGACTCGAGGAATTGCGCGTAGAGCCTCGCAACTGTAGTTTTGCCTGAGAGTATAATCAGTGCCCACCTTCCTCACACATTAAAACACGTCGCACCTGTACCCGGATTCCCGAGCAAGACGAGATTGATACGTTCCTTGTTGATGGGCACGCCTTGACGGTGCATCGTATCCAGACTACCCTTGATCCGTAATATCTGTTCCTTGACTTGTTCGAGCCCTGTCATGTCCATGATTTTGTCGATCGCCTCATTCTGCACCCCATCCACACGTTTTTGATTCTCCCACTTGTCTCTGGCGGGGGAGGGGAACGTCGGGCGAGGTGGCGTAGAACCTTTGGCGGCGCTTCGAGCGTGACCCTGAGCGGCCTGCGTTTGTGCTTTGGCAGCCGCCGCCGCCTTATTCGCCGCCTCCGCCGCATCGCGAAGCTTCTTCTTGGCTTCCTCGATTTCCTTTTCCTTTTGTTTTATTTCCTTCTCCCTGTCCTTTTGTGCCTGGAGGTCCTTTAGTGCCTCCTCCTCGTACTGCAGTTTTGCCTGGAGTTCCGTCATCTTCATCTCATGCTCGTGGTGCGCCCTGTCGCGCGCCTCCTGAGCCTTGATGTCCAACGCGGCCTGCTTCTCGAGACGCTTGGCCAGGCGATCGCATGCAATGCAACTGGCGGGACGTCCTTGATGACACTTCCAAGACATCGTGTGCACGCCCACGGGGCACTTTTCCTGCAACGGGTGCTTACACGACATGGAATCATGGACGTCAGGCTGGCCAGGAGCGGATCGCAACGGGTGACATTTCATCGGACACGGATGGAGCTGGCATTTCAAAAGCATCCCACTGATGAGGGTGTAAGCGAACGGGATATCGAAAGCATAAAATTCGGTGCTTTACCAAGGCTCGCTGCATCCGCCGTCGGGAGCTCGTTCGTCAAACTCCGCAGACCGTGCCAGGGTTGCGATCCGCGAGGGATGCTTCTCACACTTGATCGGAAATCCTTCGTAGACGTATTTCCCTTTCTGCAACAACGAAAACAATTTGTGCCAAAGTGCACCCCCGCTCTTGGATCGGAGGAATGTGTGGGAGTTTCCGATCAGGATTAGTCCATCCCGTGCACGGGAGAGAAGGACATTGAGACGCTCTGGAGAATTCATGAATCCAATGCTATTGTTTGTATTCGATCGCGTTAAACTGGCAATGACAATGTTACTCTCTTCTCCCTGGTAGTTATCTGTCAAAGTGGTCACACACGCTGATCACTCCAATCACAGAAATCTTACCGATCGTTGCCAAACGTATCCCAGCTTGATCACTTTTCGTAGCCACTGGCCCCGACTGACCGAGCAACCCTGCCTTTTGCAAATCACTGGCATCCAGATCGTTCAAAACCGGGTCATGTTCATTCTTCAACGCATCCCGGAGTTTGAACAGTTGACCCAAATATGGAGTCAGGATGACCATGTCTGTGCTCTTATATCCTTGTTGTTTGAGGTAGCGAACTATTTTAATGACCATCTGAACCTCGTACGTGTTCTGCTTTGACGACGTGGATCCGGCGTCTCTGCGATCCGCGACTTGTGTTTCTTCATCCTCGGGATGAGCATGATTGACGAATATGACATTGGACTGGACACCACGGATATCAGGACGGTTTTGTGTGCTTGGGTGGTCAACGAGCTCGGGATACGTCAACTGGCGTATGAACGCGGAGATCTCTGGCCGCATACATACGATGCTGCGTCGACAGAGTCTGATGAGGAAAATCCTTCAATACGAGACGTTCGAAAAGCGATCTATTGAGATCGAAACCTTCCCCTTTCTCCACCGTCAGCTGATAATTGTTGACTTTCGGGCGCAGTTGTCTGAAACGAAGTAGGTTGGCCAGAAGGCGAAAGATGGAACAAGTTGCACATACTTGTGGTCTCCAATAAGGAGCATCTGCTTCGTATCCTTACTCAACGCCGTCAGAATATGGCTCTCCAGGATTTCGCCCGCTTCTTCTACGAGCAATACGTCGGGACAAACCGCGGCGATATCCTCAACGTACTTGGCTGCGCCAGTAGTTGTACAACCAATGATCCTCTTGGTCTTCAACAACGCAGTTGTCGATTCCCCGAACCTGCGGGCCAATTCGTCTTGAGCGCTGTTATAGTCTCTGCCAACGTTGCACAAATCCGTTATAACGCCGCTCAAGATCTCTCCTTTCCACTTGGCAAGTAACGCTTGGCGAGAACGATAATCCATACTCCAAACCTTCGCTGCATTGCGTATGTTGGGGTGGTTCTTCAACATGCCAGCGTCCCAGCCCTTTGACCATTGCCATATAAGGAAGTCATGTCGTATAGGTCGCCCATTTTTCCCCACCAGCTGCGATCCATCAGTCGCAGATGGGACCTGGAACGCATCCCAAAACTCGGGGTCTTCAAATTCAATGTGGGTGAGTATGTCGTCGAGCGAGATCGCTTGGTCTGCTTTTGAAACCGCTTGAAAACAATCTCGTAGACGGTCAACCAGGAAGCCAGCCCTGTTCTTCGCCTGATCGATAAGGGTCCACTCTGCTCTGGAAAATGGACGTTTGACGCGTTCTAGGGACTGTAGTGAGAGGTGCTGCACACTGGCGTTTGCGCGTCCGCCAATCCGGACAATCGAGTCGGCAGCAATGCCAATCCCCATAAGGTCCTCGAGAAACTGGTCAAGTGCATGATTGGTGTAACATACAACAAGAATTGTTTGAGCTGTGTGATCGTGAATCGCTTTAGCGAGAAGAGCACCAATGAAAGATTTCCCCGTTCCTTAATTGAGTTCGTATGAGAACGAACATGTAACTAAACTACTGGAAAGTTACGCACCTGGAGGCCCTTGGATCAATGCTACACTCTGACGCAATCCGGCAAGAAGAGAGTCTGCTTGAGATCTATCGAGACGGACCGATTTAGATAATGAAAGGATCGACTGAAGATCAATGGATGGGTTTGACAAGAGTGGTTGCACAATCCGGTCAGCTTGAACAGACGGCGGTTGAAGTGTCTTCCCTTCCTGCCAAAACAACAACTCGTCCGATAGAGGAACAAGTTGCATGTTTTTGAGTGCCTTGAGAACTGGTTCGTACGCGAACACAGCAGTATCAATCTGAAGTAGTCGTACATGTTTTGCAGTACTCAAGCGAAGGAGGGCTTTTGACGTGCTGGCTTCGCCTTCCAGCTGAAGGACAATCCTAGGGGGCTTTTGGGAAAGTAGATCAACCACACGGAGAACAGTAGCGAAGGAAATGATTTTTTCATCTGCGATAAGGCAAGCAAGTGACTGGTTTCGTAGAATCTTGAATCCATCGGGATCATCTGATAAGAATTTCTTTCTGTCGTCGACGTCCTTCAACGTTTGCAACTGAGGGAAGTCACGCTTGCATTCAAGAACTAGTCCCCAACGGCAGCCCCTATCTTGCGAGCCAGTGTACACATCGACCGTTGATAGTCCATCGATGTGGAGACCGCGGTGCCGACCAGGCTTCTTCTTCAGCGCAATTTGGAGCTCTTCGCGCATGTCATAGATCATATCCTCCCTGAGCATGCGATAAGTGTTATCCAGATAATCTGCGACACGGCTTTCAGATGCTTGCGGATCATCTAAAGCAGAAACCGGTCTGATAAAAGGGGGCTGAGTACTGAGAATCTCATCTGCTGTGGGAATAATAGAGATATCACGGAAATTTGGAAAGTCGTTGTCGTGTCTGCCCCCTGGGCCACATGGATCACCCAATGCGCCACTCGAGGCAAACGCAGCGAGAATATGTTTAATGTGATGACCAATCTCCCGTACTTCATCATGAGAGGATTTTACGAGTTTGTCGAGAACCGATGGTTTAGAGGCTAGTTCCCTATATGAAGACGCATCCTTGTCCTTGAATGCAATTAGCCTGTCCAGGAGTTTAGCGAAGACGACCTGAGCCCTCTCCACCAAGGATCCTTTCTCGAATTCCTGTGCGAACGCTGACCAAAAAATAGGAGGCTCCACAATAGCAAAAAGTATGTGATTCAGCACGCCACCACCGAGATTTGCGGTACGTAGCAGATACTCGAGGGTATCGACGGCAGGGCCATTGAGAAACTGTAAGGAGAGGTCAAAGCGCATTGCATTTTGGATGGAAGATGGTCCATGGGGACTAGAAACGATGTTTTCTATGCACTTGACTGGGTCATCCTGGGTATACGTAGCCTCAAGGAAGAGGCGAGCATTGCGAGGGTCTACAGTAACCGTGCCACGAAGGACCTCGTGGAAGCGCCTGTTGAGTTGGTTGGCGCGAGCTTGGTTCATATGATATAATCCAAGGCAAGTTCGGTGATGGGTGATTGATTGACGATGATAAGCTGAAGATGGAGGTCTGGGAAAATAAGAGCGCCACGTTTTCACGTTGAATATCCGAGGATCAGCACATCGCTCATTTGGGTACAGTCCATTACCGGCACTTGAAACACTACCAGCACTTGAAACAATTTGCTCTACCATACACATTCTGACTACGATGTACAAAAATATGCAGGCATAGTTTTAGTATTTATAATTAGCATAGAATGGTGTGTGGATGACAGTTCTTGCAAGGAAAACTGTGCAACAGATTGGCATTTGATGTCGAGAAAGTCACTAATTAAAACTAGAACAATGGTACATACAGGTTTTTCCCCTGAGGAAGGCAGGAAGTTAAGGAGAAAATTGTTACCTTCAGTTACAGATCATATAATGTGTTGATAAACAAGAATTGAGTCTGCCAGTGCAATGCCGATGAAGTGGGTTTGAGCAGACATGTTATCACACACTATTATTATGATATGCCTTAAAAGGAAGCTGCTGTATCCGAGTCAGATCCGACTGTATTGGCTATCACAGCCACTAATTCCAAGTCATGGTCCGAGCGAAGTCCAATGCCCAAAAACAATACATGAAAATGGATGATCAGAAAGAAGGGCTGGAATATGCCATGAAGCTACATCAGGAAGATATGAAGAAGCCTGAGAAAGAAAGACGAAGTTTGCAAGTCCTATGTCAAGAGGCAAAAGAGGAAATGAAAAGGCTAAAGAAAAAAGATATAACCCTCAGTCATGTCACACTCAAGAGATGGTTAGATGGTGGAAGAAGTTGTCAGCAAGCAAATGAAGAAAACCATGGATGGCTTACTCCTGGAGAAGAGAAAGTTGTGGTTGACTATTGTCTCGAGCTTGCCAGGTGAGGATTTCCTTTGTCACATGAAACCTTAAGGCTCCATGTCAACTCCATCTTACAAGCACAGCTTGGAAATGATTTTCCTAGCACTGGAGTGGGAAAGCAGTGGACCAGTCGGTTTCTCACTCATCATTCCAAGCAGCTAGGAACTTACTGGAGCTCACCATTGGATAGCAATCAAGGCCGTGCTGTGAATGAGAACACACACAAAGCATGGTTTGATCTACTTGGACATACACTCGAGTCAAAACAGATTGGTGAAGACTGTGCATGGGCTGCAGATGAGAGTGGGTTTCAATCTGGACATATGCTAAAGCAATATGTCATCGGTTCTGCGAAACAGAAGATGCAACATGAACAAAGTGATGGAAATAAAGAAAATATTACAGTTCTCCTCGCAATTTGTGCTGATGGCAGCAGCATTGCTCCAACAGTAATTTATAAGAGCGAGTCCTTCTCAACAAACTGGCATCAAGACAATGTGCTACAAGCATCGTAAGTGATTAATTTCGAAGCCAATACATTTGAGTCAACTTACATTTCAAGCATCACACATTCAAAGAAAGGATGGACTGACAGAGTAATCGGACGGCTGTGGATAGAAGATTTTGATCAAAAGACTAAGGCCAAGGCAAATGGGCGTCCACATCTTCTTCTCATTGACGGACACAACTCCCACTACACCAAGGACTTCCTAGACTATGCACGTCAACACAATATCCATGTCCTATGTTATCCGGCACATTCAACACACATCTATCAAGGCCTTGATGTTGTTGTCTTTAGCCCACTGAAGCGAGCATGGAGTGATGAACAGTGGCAGTATTTTAGCTCTAAACAGCGTCGTGTCACAAAGCAAACCTTTATTACAGTCTATGGAAAGGCTCACCAAAGAGTTCTGACACCTGAACTCATCCATTCTGCCTTTGCGACTATGGGCATGTGGCCATTCAATCCAAATGTCATGACAAAAGACATGATGGCTCCAAGCATAGAATCTTCATTGCATAGGAGTTTACCTCTTCCACAGCTGAGCCCAGTCCATGCTGTATTGTCTGTCATGCAACAATATCAGATTAGCAATTTCCCCATTGATGAACTTGATACCCCTGATATGTCAAGGCTTCCTAGCAGCAGCAGCGCAGAAGATCCCATTGAACCAACAATCCTGTCGACACCTCCTATTCAACCATCTTGGCATCCTGCCACTCGAGCAGCAATGAAATCCCTTGCATCCACATCAGCCTCATTCCTTGTGGATAACACACCACTCACCTCTGCTCATCACCTCCCAGAATATACACCCACTCTAATTTCACCAACACGAAAGCGCACACATGAGCTGCTGGAAAATCAGCCTCAAAATGTGCAGGAAGCTGCTTACCAAACTGCATTACATGCCTCGTATGCTCGCGAAATGAAATACAAAAGGGCACTGATAGAAACACAGTCAATGAGTGTTCTGCAGTCAATGTACTGTGACCGCATGGCAGAGCAATTAGCAGCACAGGAAGACAAGGTCAAAAGCCGGAAAAAGGGTCAGCTTCACGGTGATGGACTGCCAAGGCTACTTACTGGCGACATTTTTTTCACTCGGGTGGTTGAATGAGAAAAAGCGCTTGAAGAAGAAAAAATTGAGCTCGAAAATCGCCGCCAGCGAAGGGAGCAGCAAACAAAGCTCACTGTGGCCTGGAAGGAGGGTGATGAAGCACGAAAGAAACGGAACAAAGAACGACGAGAAGCATACCATGAGGCACTAGAGCTCTGGGAAGCCGAGCGGGACCTCGCAAAACAAGACAAACGACGAGCCAGGTGGGCAAGGCTGAAGTGTGGGAAGTTGGAAAAGGCTGCTCCAAAGCCCAGTGTTGATTTCACAGAGGCTGTCGAAGCCGGTGGGGAGAACAGCGGTGAAGGTGATGTCGATGGCATGCAGTCTGACGGTGGGAGCGACGAAGAGTGATAATGCCGTTATGGTGTAGATAGATGTTGATAACCGTTATCATTATGTTTATGGTTGTTGTGGTATACCATTTTTGGACTGTTTCAAGTGGTGGGCCGCATGATAAGACTGCAATTCTTGAAGGCTGGTTTCCTACTCAATTGCCAATGTATAGTTTCATAGAATACATGTCCATCATATGTACTAGTGTTATACTACATATCCCACCCTTTTGATGTTCAATCATTTTCTTGTTGTGACTGTTGGATCATTGCCGAGTTAGCTGTTTCAAGTGCCGGTAATGGACTGTACTACGCCTAAAACTTTCATCAGCAGTGTGAACGGCACACAAACCTGTGAACATATGCCCACAAAGACTCTAACCCAATGAAATTTTTTACGCCATAAGATTGCGAACTTCGCCCGATGTAGGGGTATAGCCTACACTGCAAGCTGACTTCAAGAAACATCTCCATGACATTCACTGTCAAGTGCAGCTTCTCCATATTATCCGGAACCAGAGGCTTCTAACCCACAGGAGCCGAGCCAGAGCCTGAAGCAACAGTATTTACCACGAAGATAGAACCCAATAGCTCATAATATAATGTGGAAACGAACATTGTGCACCCAAGTAGGGGTGGGTAGGCACATGTGCTCTCAACATTGTAGCACGAGCTATTCGGCGGTGGGAGTTAGTGTACCAGACGCATGTGATACGGGTAGCAGGAGAGTCATATGCGAAACAAGCATTGCGACGGATTCGAGTCTTTGTGGAGTTTAATGACAGACGCCGGGTGAGCGCTGAAGTCATCGGACCAGCTACGACAAAATCTCCAATTTGGCTTAGAAGTAACTGAAATTCGACGGCCGGGGTAGAGAACAAGGGATGTTCGGCGTTATCCGGGATACGGCTCAGCATAAAGTTGAACTTTATGTCGTGGTTCCTCTTTCCATTCTCAAAAAGAAATTGATATTCGTAAACTTTGTAGTCGCAAATGTATTGCCTGACCCCCTTAACTTGACGCGGCAGAACTTGAAGCTGGCCCAAAAACCTCGGCTCCACCTGGGTCCCACCACTACCGTTATGATACGCTCACTTGGTACGGTCTCCCTTTGTAAGGTCATCACCGTGATGCCGAAGGCGAGTCTATGGATACCGTTGGAGACCGCGTCCTTGACCGATTTTGCTACAGATCTGGACGCAGAGTCAAACTACAGAATCCTGTATCCCTTAAGTAGCTTCAACTTGGACCCTTTCCCTCGCTCATTCAGCCTCCTTCTGTTCGTTTCTTGCATTTGCCTGATCTCTTCCTGTCGCCTCTTGAGTTCTTCCAGATCTCCCTGTAATTGTTCTATTCGTTCCTGCAGATATTCTTGAGCTGTCCTGTGTCCCCCGTCCACAGGCCCTTGTGTGTGGGTGGCAAGTTCTTCCCCTCTTCGGACTAACCCTTCCCCTCGTATCTTGTGTTCCCATTTCTCTTGCCGCTTACGAACGGGGTCTTCCATCTGCCCGACTAGCTCCTCTCGCATTTTCGTCTCCTCTCGTCTCTTGAGTTCCTGTTCCTCTTGCCGCTTACGAACAGCCTCTCCCATCTGCTTGACCAGCTCCCCTCGCATCTTTGTCTCCTTACGCATATTCGTATCCTCTCGTCTCTTGTGTTCCTCTTGTCGCTTATGAACAGTCTCTTCCATCTGCCTGACTAGCTCCTCTCGCATCTTTGTCTCCTCTTTAAGCCGCATACGC
Organism: Solioccasus polychromus; assembly: GCA_038090335.1. Taxonomy (NCBI): domain Eukaryota; kingdom Fungi; phylum Basidiomycota; class Agaricomycetes; order Boletales; family Boletaceae; genus Solioccasus; species Solioccasus polychromus. The sequence continues at coordinate 19,998 of JBBPMM010000179.1, read as the reverse complement.
CTTTCCTCTTTCTCCCTCCATCGTGTAGCTCCCTGCAATTGCTTGGTCGCTTCCTCTCTTTTTTTCGCTACTTCTTGCCGCATGCGCTCCTCTTCTTCATACCTCTGGGCAGCTTCCTGCAGCCGCCTGGTTTCCTCCGCTCGCTTCCTTGTCTCTTCTTGTTTTTGGCGCACCGCTTCTTGGAGGCGCTTGGTCTCCTCCCGCTTTCGACTCTTTTCCTCTCGTTTTTTCTTCTTTTCTTCCTTCTTCTCCTCACGTTTCCGTTTCGCGTCTTCCCTTTTCTTCCTGAGTGCTTCCTCACGCTTTCTCTTTTCTTCTTCTCGCCTCTTTTCTTCTTCCTCCTTTTGCCTTTTAAGTGCCTCCTCTCGTATACGCTGCTCTTCTTTTCGCTTGCGTTCCTCTTCTCCTGCTTCAACAGCTCGCAGCGTCGCCTCCAGCTGTGCCATCTGACGACGATGTTCGTTCTCGGCTTCTTCGCGTTTTTGCTGCTGCTCGAGTGCCAGCCGAGCAATCTTCTCGAGCCGTTTTACTTCGTCTTCGCAGAGCTTACAAGCGGACGGTCGACCAAAGCCACACTCCCACACGAGGGCGTGCTGGCCCGTGGTACACTTGTCGTTCATCTTGATCTTGCACTGCGACGAGTGATGTGGATCGTATGGCGCCGAGGCCTGGTGGGGATGGCACTTCAGCGGGCATACGTGTCCGCACGAAAGCGTAAAGCCACTGATCGCCAAAGCAGAATTCGAGTTTTGCTCTAGAAAAACAGGGTCTAGTACTCACCACAACTCCCTACATCCGCCGTCCGGACAATGATAATCGAAATCCTTTGCGCACTTGAGGAGAACAGTGCGCTCGGGATGTCGGTCGCACCCAACAGGGAACCCTTGATATACATATTGACCCTTCTCGAGGAGAGCGAAGAACCGTCTCCAGAGTGCTGCACCTTTTTTGGACTGCAAAAACGTTTGGGCGTTGCCAATTAGGATAAGGCCGTCTCGGGCGCGCGACAGGAGGACGTTGAGGCGTTCCGGTGAGTCCATAAAGCCGATCACATTGGATTTATTTGATCGCGTAAGACTTGCAATCACGATTTTGCTTTCCTCCCCCTGGTAGTTGTCTAAGACTGAATGTTAAACTAGATCATATACTCGGATGTGCTCCTTACCGATCGTAGCCAAACGGATTCTGTCTTTCTTGGCTGCAAGTTCGGCAGATGTAACAGTTATCCCAGCACGCGCGAGATCCTGAGCGTCCATCTCATTGAGAATAGGATCATTATCATGCTTCAATGTATCGCGGAGGAGATGAAGTTGACCTAGATATGGCGTGAGAATGACCATGTCATCGCCTTTGTAGCCCTGTTGGGCAAGGTAGCGCAAGATCTTGAGCACCATTTGGACCTCATACGTGTTTTGCTTTGATGAGGTGGAGCCTTCATCGGCACGGTCGCCGATGAGCGTGTTATCATCTTCAGGATGGGTATGGTTCACAAAGACGACGTTCGATTGTATACCACGAATATTAACTCGTTGGAGAGTGGATGGCGCATCGATAAGTTCTGGGTAGGTGAGCTCGCGAACAAAGGTAGAGATTTCGGGACGCATCCGATGCTGTGCAGAAAGCGTTTCATGAGGGTATCCTTTGAGGACAAGGCGTTCAAAGAGTGACCTGTTCAGGTCAAATCCGTCGCCCTTCTCGACAGTCAAATGATAATTGTTTACTTTTGGACGTAGTTGTCTTCGTGTGGATGTTCAGGAAACACATGGACGAGAAGAGTTTTGAAGACGTACTTGTGATCGCCAATGAGAATCATTTGTCGAACCTTACTCGACAATGCAGTCACGACGTGAGATTCGAGGATCTCGCCAGCTTCCTCCACGAGCAGAACTTCGGGGCCGACTTGCTTCAATACTCCAGCATGCATAGCAGCTCCCGTGGTCGTGCATGCAATGATCCTCTTCTTCTGCAATATCTTCACAGCTGACTTCGCAAACTCCCGTTTAATGGCATCTTGGCGTTCGTTGTACAGCTTTCCGGCGCTGCAGATTGCTTCCAATTGCTCGCTGAGGACCTCATACCACCACGCTGCTAGCAGCTGCTGACGGGCTGAGTGGTCAATAGCCCAGATCCAAGCTAATGCTTGAACATGAGGCTCGCCACTCAACACACCAGCATCCTGACCTCGAGTCCACCGTGAGAGAAGATACCTTTCGTCGATCGCTTGCCCATCCCGTCCAACGCGTGTCATTCCATCTTCATCTTCGGGTGTAACACAGAACGCATCAAAGAATTCGCGATGATTTCGTTCTAGATGATTGATGATGCTTACGTCGCTGTCGTCGAACATATAGGAACAGCTATCGTCAAGAGTGGACTCGTGATTAAATGCATCCTCTTTGAGGAATTTGATCTGATCCCAGTCATACTGAAATCGTTCACGGGGTTGATTATTAATGGAGAGATGTTCTGTGGATGGGCTTGCACGCCCCCCTAGGCGCACCATGGACGTAGGAGGGATATTATACTTGAGAAGATCTTCGAGAAATTGATCTAGTGCGTGGTTTGTATAACAAATGATGAGGATGGTTTGAGAGGTACTGTCATGTATTGCTTTCGCAAGAATGGTGCCTATGAAAGACTTCCCAGTTCCTGCCAGAGAAGGTCAGTATAGGTTCAAATTCGAGGTAATCGTATCTACCTGGAGGCCCTTGGATCAATGACACACGACTCGTAAGACCAGAAACCAGGGAGGTCGCCTGAGACTTGTCTAGACGAATAGGTGTGGGAAGATCCAAGACGGTTTTCAAGTTAATGGAATGATCCAGCGCCACGGCATTGACGATACGAGACAATGTACCTTCAGTTCGTAGCGCCGAACGCGGTCTCTCTGGGCCCCAAAACAGGATTTCTTCCGCAAGAGGAAATGAATGCATGTTTTTCAGTGCGGTGAGGACGGGTTCAAAGGAAAACATAGCAGCGCCGAGTTGGATCAATTCGACATCTTGGGGAATACAAAGGGCGCTAAGTGTCTTCCGTATATTGACAGCACCATCGAGTTGGAAAACTATAACTGGGGGTATACGAGCCAAAAGATCCTCCACGCGGTTCACCGTCCCGAAGCTGATGATTTTCTGACCAGAGATGAGGCAAACGAGGGATTGATGTCTCAAAATCTTAGAGCCGTGCGTATCCCGTTTGAGGAATTTCCCACGAGCCTCCTCGTCCTGGAACTGCTTTAGCTGTTTGAGATCGGCGTTACATTGTAACTTGACGCCCCAAGTAGACATTCGATTGTCTGTACCGGTGTAAATACCGACCATGGAGACCGTACCAAGAGAGCGAAGACCACGGTTTTTCTTCTTCTTTTGAAGAGCAACTTGTATCTCCTCACGGATGTCAAAGAGCATGTCTTCGCGGAGCATCCGAAAGGTATTGTCCAAGTAGTCCGTAATCTGAATTTCTGATGATAATCCAAGCTCGTCGTGGAACGTTGGAAGAAGGAATGGGGATGTCTTGGACAAGATTTCGTCAGCAGTGGGGATGATGGCAATGTCATGGTAGTCAGCAAAGTCATTATCGTGACGTCCGCCTGGTCCATTAAGAAGGCGTGGCATCGTGACCGAACCAGAGCTGGAGAGAATGTGTTTGATTAAATGCCCCATCTCTCTGACTTCTTGCTTGGGCGACACAAGGAGGGTATTTTGAACATAGGGCTGAGTTGCAATAGCTCGATAGGGAGCTGTATCTCGGTCTCGTAGAGTCAAGAGTCGAGAGAGGAGCCGAGCAAAGACCAATTGAGAGTCATCGTTCAGTCTACCCTGTTGGAATGTGCAAACGAAAACGCCCCAGAATATCGGCGGCTCTACCACGTGGAACAGAACATTATCCAGCGTGTCGCCACCTATGTCGGAAGCTTTGAAGAGGTATTCAAGGACATTAGAGCCCAAGCCATTCATAAACCGAATGGACAAGTCAAATTGCATTGCAGACTGAACTGAAGACAGACCGTGAGCACTGTCTGCAATTGAATTCAGGCATACCACTGGGTCGTCCTGTGCACAGAGCCCTTCTAGAAAGAGGCTTGCGTTGTGGGGATCGAGTTTAACTGAACCAGAAAGTACATCGACGAATCGTTTTTTCAGCCTTGAAATCCGGTCAGAATTCGGTAGAGTAGAGTGTTTCATGCGACTCGTCCCGATATATGATCGAGTAACTCCGAGTCGTGGCGGGGGATGTGCGAGCCTGGGGGCTCACTGGAGTCGGGCCGGTGTCACCGGAAGTGTCCGCTCCGCTTATGCCCGATAAGGCCAGCCGAACTGGCGTGGCGACTGGATATGATCACTCGCAATATTATTTCAATGAGTAACGTGGCTCTAGTGTAGAGTCACGGTGGCCGGCGATCATGAGGTCAAGGGACGCCGTAATGTTCACCGTATGTATCATGTCTCTTTCTTTCAAATAATGACACTGGTACATTGCCCCTACTCGGCGAGTGTATCGACATCACCAAAAAATGTCGTGAGTGATGCAGCTCTTTTTCGTACACTCAGTATTCGAATAGTGGGCGACCTTGATTCGAAATCGTATTACTTGTGTCTCCTGTTTCGAGTCCCTACAACTTGAGCGATGACATGAGTGTTCTGTGTTATTACCCATACTCGTCGAGCAAGTACCTGCCGCCAGTGCACATTCGTTCCATCCCTTGATCGATATTATCCATGTGTCATCGATGTTCCCCATAGATAACCATCGGGCGAGGAGCATAAACTCGCGCTTAAATGATGGAAATTAACGCCTGTCGCTACAATCATCGTTTCTCTGCCACCTGCGCAGAACATACCTGGAACCCGTACGTCATACCACTATGATAATTCAAACGATTAGCAGAGAACCGTTCCAAGTGGCAACTGCGATGCTCAAGTATACAGGCTGTCAGTATTCGTCCGACCACCGATGTCACAGTAACGCCAATAATGATGATGGCTAGAAGAATCTGCATCACCCACATCGGTAACATGCAGTACAGAGAGAGAGAAAAGGTGCATGAGATCGTTTCCAGACGATGTTCATAACGTGACCAGCAGATTGAGCAAGTCGAGTGTGATAACCCGTGCATCCGTTTGTCAGTTCCCCCATCTCATAAGTAGGGTTCACTAACCGTGTTGACATCGACCACAAGGGTGTACTCGAAAAAATTAGGATTGTTCTCGATCACGTTCCGCATCTGATGGTAGATTTCGGGTTCCGGCGGGGAAATGAGCCCACTAGTGTGGGCACTCGCTCTCGTGAGATCTGCCCTGCATGACAATCAGTCTATTCTTCAGTCCAGATGCGACATTACGCTGCCTCATGCTGACAGCTTGAGCGGGATTCGGTTATTTCGTCCACTGCGACTGTCAAGTCCCGACCACTTCATGGGCTTGCCAACCATGACGACGATGCATATAGCTGGAAATGCCATTAGTATCCGCACGCACGAAACGATGAACAACCTATACTCACGTAATGACGCGACGCTTGAATTTGTGCGCTCAGAGTATGCTTTGCCGTAGTCGTGAGCTCCCATCAATCGATCGGAACATCAGTAGTTCGGGTTAAATCCTTGGATCAGGTGTGCCTTGAGATCTACCTCGTTTGTCAGCCGCAAATGGCCCATCACCCGTAACCGCAGACCATATTGCGACATACATAGTTTTGTTGGCCCGCGATGGGATCGCTGCATTTATGGCGGTGAGAGTTGACGCGGAGGTCGATGCTGTACTGCGCGTCGAGCTTGCAGAGGAACTTGACCATAGTATTGGATATAGCATACTTAAAGGAGCCAAATCCACGCTAGAGAAAATGTCTTTCTGACTGTTGTTCGAATGACAATGTCCGTGTTCAGGAATACGAGCATAGTCTGATGGCTACATGATATCATTTTACCCGAATTCTGTGGAGCGCGGTCATGTAAGCATAGTAACAAGAAGGTGTCTGAGTGAACCCCTACCTTTGCAACCCGGAATTTGACCCACGGTATAGACTATGCTTGGATCTTACACGAAGACATCTTTCCAGAAGTACCAGGCGAAGTTGTTCAAAGCAGCCCTTTATATTTGATTAGCACCTGAGTTGCGCATCTCGCTCGATACAGTGAGCGTAATTTCAAAGCTCGCGGTGAGCTATAACAACATTAATTGCGAGACGAACCTGGGACAAAAATGTGAATTTAAAACAATAATGAGTGGTAATGAACCAAGCAGAGACTTACTGTAGGGTTAGGGTTATAGCCACTGCCGTCATGAGCTCCACTCTGCTACTTTGTAGACCGCAATACCGAGAACAAAAATCCCGATTAGTTACCGCTGCAAATGGTATCAGTGCACGTGCAAATTGCTGAGCGTGCCCGAATAGCGTTAATTACCATGCTCCATGAGTCCAGCGGGTCATAACGTACTTGACACACCCCTGTCGAATGGGGCCGTCGATAGTCGGAGTTTCAGCGGTTCGAGGAAAATATACCGGTTCGCTCATCGGTGCTTGAGCGAGCGAGGAAGTTGAAGTACTTCAGGTATCCGAAAAACGTCCTAGCAAGATGGCAACCTATATATCCTTCATTTCCGAGACACTATTCCAGGCTACCCATGCCCAAGCAACTTCAGTAATTGTGGTGGCGATTGCCCTAATTATCTCAATGGCTGCCCTTCAGGGTCTTCATAGGAAACGCCGATTGACCAGGGAAGGACACCATCTTCCTCCCGGCCCCCCTGTGCGGTGGCCCTGGGATGATGTCATGCCAACTACAAAGTCAGACTATCCTGCCCAGCTTTTGTGGACGTGGTAAACTGACTGGTTGACCTTCAGTATAAGCGCTACCTTCGATGATTGGGCAAACAAGTATGGTCCTGTGATTACACTTCATCGTGGTTCTGAGATTTCCATTGTAATTGCGCGGGTCGACGTAGGATGCAGTCTCATCATCAAAGAGTCCTTCATTAATTCCACTCCTCTCTTATTTTTAGGCAGCAATTGAAATAATGGAAAAAGAGGGCAGCGCCCTCGCAAACCGTCCAGTTATGATCGCTGCGTCTGATTTCCTCTCCGGAGGTAAACGATTCTCGCTGATAAGCGGCACGAACTTTCGTCGTTCCAGGAAAGCCATACACACCGTTCTGCAAACAAAGGCATTGGAAGCGTACAAGAACGTCCAATCCGACTACGCCAAAATATTCATACGTGACCTTCTCGATGATCCAAAGAACCATATCGAATATGCGCACCGGTAAGTTTTTCCTACCATGTAATTTTCGTGATGTCACATCTCCACTAGCTATTCGACATCTGTAATTCTACGCGTCACATACGGCAAGTCAAGCCCCACCTCTCTCGATGATCCGGAGCTTGTTGGTATAAAGCAAGTTGTCAAACATTTCATCGAAGGATTACGACCTGGTGCTTATCTCGTCGATCGAGGCTTCCCGTGGTTAAAATACGTTCCCGGGTATGGGAGGCGCCTCAAGGAATATCATCAGTCAGATCTCAAGTTCTATAGTGGTCAGTTGAATCGCGTCAAATCTGCAATGGTGTGTCCTCTTTTCCTCAAAGAACACAATGATATAACCAAAAAGAACTCAAGTTGTCAGACGATGCTGGCCCATCTTTCTCCAGAACGCTATTGGAGAATGTCGACGACCATCAGTTATCCTTTGATGATATGTCCTACCTTGCCGGAATTCTATTTGAGGCTGGATCCGACACGGTATTTCTATTTACTGGATGTACTGCGAACTGGGCTGAAGTGATACCTTAAGACTAAAGATGGAATTGTCGTGATGATCATGGCAGCAGCCTGCTTCCCAGACACACAACTTCGGGTACAACAGGAACTGGATTTGGTTGTTGGATCGGATAGATGTGAGTTCACCAATATTTCATGCATTTCTACGGCGTTTCATTTGCTCCGTTCCAGTACCAAACTGGAATGACTGGGACGATCTTCCTCAACTCCGAGCCTTTATCTCAGAGTCGCTGCGCTGGAGACCTGTTACGCCACTCGGTAAATGGTTTGAATTATCTTGGCCCTCCGAGAACCTCAAAGGTTTATAGGCTTTTCACACTGCTCAACTAGAGATATAATTTGGGTACGACAAATTTTTATCACAAGTATCTCAGCTAATCTCATGTGGGTCACAGAGAGGATACTGGATCCCTGCTGGGACGACAGTCATGGGTAACCAGTGGTATGTAGACATTTTTGAATGAACTCCTTGTAAAGGGAATAACAGCATCCCCACTCGACTAGGGCGATCAGCCGGGACCCGATCGCGTTCCCTGATCCTGAGAAATTTGACCCTCAACGCTGGATCGACAAGAATGGAAAGCTACGTGACGACGTAGAATGTTTTCCGTTTGGATTTGGTCGAAGGTACGCATGCTTATGGGATGCTCGTTTTGCGCAAGTATAAATCACTTCCGTTGCTTCTCTAATGCAGGGTTTGCCCCGGAATGCATTTTGCAAATCGCTCACTGTTTATCTCGCTCGCGTTTCTCCTTTGGTCGTTCCGAATCGTTGAGCGCCCTGGAGCTCCAATCGATACGACACCAGATAAGGACAATGTCATCGCTCATCTACAGAACTTCGAGGTCGACTATGTGCCTCGCATTGAGGGGGCACAATTGAGGATGGCAATGATGTGAATCCCATGGAGTCTCCGGATCAAATTGGTTTCCTATGTCTTGAACAGTCTATCTTGTATGTACAATTAGTGGAGAATATCACCTATCTTGCCTTTCGGAGAACACATTTACTGAGATACTTCTTCCTCGATCCGTCAAGACCAGAACACCACAGGGGTTAGATTGAATTGTCCGATAATTTCGGATTTGCCTGTTTTGAATAGCGAGGCCTCGGATTTTTTTCCCAGCTTACAACGTTATCCACTTCCATGGTTTCGAAAAGTGCTTGTCTCATCCCTTTTTCACAGAAATAAGAGAATTAACGTAGTAATCAGTTCATCAGTTGCATTCACGGGCGACTTCTCTTTTTGCAAAATTTACGCAGGGAGGTCGGACTAATTACATTGACGAAGCGATCATCCTTGATCGAAAAGCACTGGAGCTCAGTTCGACGGGGCATACCGATCGAATTGCCTCTTTGACCTACCTTGCGCTTCATCTTGGAGGTCGTTTCAACCAGCTCGGTACCATTGCAGACCTGGATGAAGCCATTGACCTCGGCAGAGAAGCGTTGGAGCTTTGACCGCCTGGGAACTCCCAGCGATCAGTCTGTTTAAATGACCTTGCGGTCAATATTTTCACTCGGTACCGACAACTCGGAGACATCGCTGACATTGACGAGGTTATTGTCCTAAACCGAGAAACTCTGGAACTTCGTCCGTTGAATCACCCAGATCGGTCCGTCTCTTTGAACAACCTTGCAGCTGGTCTCTCCAGTCTGTACGATCGGTCTGGCGAGATGACATATCTCGACGATGCCATTTCCCTCGATCGTGATGCGCTGGCGCTCCGCCCGCCAGGGCATCAAGATCGGTCAATGTCCTTGAACAACCTCGCAAATGATCTCTTCACTCGGTACAAGCATATGGGAGAAATAGCGGATCTCGACGAAGCCATTGCATTAGATCGCAAAGCGCTGGGAATATGCCCGGTAGGGCACCCCGCACGATCCTTTCCTTTGAGTTCCCTTGCACTTCACCTCTCTAACCGGTACGAACAACTTGGTGTGATAAAGGATCTTGAAGAGTCCATTGCTCTTGGCCGAGATGTACTGGAACTTCGCAAGCCGGGGCATCCGTTACGATCCACGTACTGAGCAATCTCGCACTTGTTCTCTATAGTCGGTACGAGAAGCTCGGTGCGATAGAGGACTTGGACGAAGCCATTGATCTTGACCAAAATGCACTGGAACTTCGCCCAAAAGGGAACCCCGAGATACCTAACTCTCTTAACAACCTCGCAACTCGACTTACCAAACGTTACAGGCTGCTTGGGAGAACGGAAGATCTTGATGAAGCCATTCTCCTCAGCAGGAGCGCACTAGAACTGTGCCCGCTGGGCCACCCCATTCGACCCACCCATTTGAACAATATTGGATTTCATTTATTCACTCGATACGAGGAGCTCGGAGTTCTAGAGGACCTCGACGAAGCTATCGTTCTCGGGCGAGAAGCAATGTCACATTACTCGACTGAACATCCACTTCGCTCTTGCACTCTGGCGAACTTGGCTCGCCTCCTTCGTGCTTGGTTCACAGAATCTGGTCGACTAGAGGACGAGGAGGAGCTATTCGACCTCTATTCTCAGTTGTCGCGTGTGTCCAATATAGTGTCTTCGTCCGATCTCACCGCTGCCAAGGCGTGGATAAATGTAGCCGAATATTTCCAACATGCCACAACATGTCAGGCATATGAAACCCTTCTTCGGTTACTTATTCATCACTTGGCTACTTTGCCGTCGCTCCCTCAACACCTTTCCATCTTCAAAAACCTCGCATCATCGATTGCAGTGGATGCTTTTTCAGCCTGTCTTCGCAACCGTTTGTTTACCCGTGCCGTCGAGCTTCTTGAACAGGGCCGCGGTGTCTTTTGGAGCCAACTGTCTCGCCTCCATTCCCCCTTGGACGACATCATTTCATCTGGTCTAGAAGGAAAGATATTAGCAGAAGAGTTCACCCAATTGACATCGATCATTAATACTGCTCTCGGTTCACCTGAAGCAGATCAGCATGACCACGTTTGTCATCTGAACATTCAATTATGACGAGTCATAACCAAGATTCGAGGGTTGCCTGGCCTCTCGCGTTTCCTTTTACCTTTGCTCTTTTCCGATATCCAACAGGCCGCCGTTGGCGGCCCGGTCATCATCGTCAATGCGAGCTATTATGGCTGTGATGCTCTCGTCGTCTTGGCAGACGAGGGCCCCGTACACATCCCATTGCATATCACAAAGGAACGTGTTCAAGAGCTCTCGCTAATCCTTCATTCCTTGACTGAGCACGCAAAAAGGTCTGACATGACATGCGAGTTCGCTATCTTGTTGCGGGAACTCTGGGAACAGGTCGTTTCCCCAATAGTCGATTTCCTCCAAACCACATACCCTGTCAAATCGCGCATTTGGTGGTGTCCGACCGCCGAGTTCTCCCCTCTCCCTTTACATGTTGCTGGGCCGTATAGAAAGGGCCGGAAAAACCTCGCTGATCTCTACATTTCATCATACACTCCTACCCTAACTGCGCTCATTCACGCCAGACGGCCTAGTTCGTCCGATTGCACAAGTGAAGGAAAGCACTTTGTTGTTATAGGCCAAGCAAATGCCGCCGGACAAAGCGAACTCATTTCTGTCGGCTCCGAATTAGCTATTATCGGAGAGCGGGTCGGAGGTCTCGTTACGTTCACCAGAATCGAGGGCGAAGATGCTTGCGTTTCCCGCGTCGCTGCAGAGTTCAGCAAGAGCGAGTGGGTTCACCTCGCATGCCACGGGCTCCCCAATCGGTCACAACCGTTCGACTCTGCATTTGCGCTTCGCGACGGACATTTCACGATCGAGCACATCGTTCGATGTGACCTCGAAAATCCTCACTTCGCGTATCTCTCCGCTTGTCATACGACCGTCGGCGACGAGGAGAGTCCGGACGAGGGGATTCATCTCGCATCCGCGATGCAGTTTGTTGGGTTCCGTTCGGTCATCGGGACGATGTGGGCTGTGGACAACGCAGACACGAACAGGATTACGGCGATGTTTTACGACAATATGAAGGACCTGTCTGGCCGTCTGGATCACACCCGTGCAGCGTACGCGCTACACAAAACGATGCGGAAACTGGTAGATATACCGTTTGATCAGCGTATTTTGTATATCCATCTAGGTGTCTGGGTTTATCGATCTATCATCAAATCTAAGTTCAAACTCCGGCGAAACTGGTTGGGGTTGAACTGTTCGGGTGACCATTCGAGGGACAAGTTGCGCCTCACGATGCCAGGAGACCCGCCGAATATCCAGTTTCCCGAGATGTAGCGTGTGGCCCCCTATACTCTCTCCGGGAGAGATGCTGTGAACCCGTTGGCACACAAGTCACGTGTGCTGTAATAATCACCGCCACTCCTCATAAGATACGGTAGTTGATCTTGTACCAGTACGTCGCCGTCGTCTTACAGAACTCGGTCCAGTTCTTTGGTGTCCGATCGTCTCAGTGTTTCCGCTGTTGGCCACGGCCGGTTTCCAGATACCTTGGCCTACCAGGACATTCATTGGCACTAGCCCTTCTAATCAATTGCCCAAACAAGTAACTCTTTTTCAACGAGACTAATCTGTTTCAAGGAACGAAAGAGCCAAGTTGACCTTAATGTTGGTGTTGCAGGTGTCATATGAGTCGATGGAGTCAAACAGTCTTTCTTCCCGATATTGATACTGTAGCGGAAGCCGTGCAAAAGACTAACGAGACCTCTGGGGGATTCAAAGTCTTCGGAATAGAGCGGGGTAGACTCTTGTTCAAGCTGGTTGACCTCAGAAAAACGAATCGATGGGTTTGCCGCGCCGGATGCCCTTGAAAGTGGTATGATTATAAGGCTCTTTCCACAATATAGCGGGGCTAACACCTCTTCGCAGGCAGGGCTTACGAGACTGCGTATAACAGAGATAACAAAGGTAGTATCGCTGTCGTAAGATACTGTGTTGGTTGGGCCGACAATATCAATAGGAAACGATCGAGGCGGGTTGCTGGCCGACTATGCTTTTCTTATCCTAACTGGCCATATACAGACTCGCGACCAGAAGTTGTTTTATGCTCGCCACAAACTCATTGGTGTCGCGGTTCGTTTCCCATCCCCTCATGCGGTTTTTCTGTCTCTCACTCTCTTCCACGGACCACAGGGCCAAATCATCCCACGAAATGTACCAAGTGAGATTTGCCTCTTCACGGTCCTATTCTCTTCTAATGCTTGTCAGTGTTCCATCTCTGACTCGAGATCGTTCCTGCCCTCGCAACGGGCAACACCATTCCCAAACTATCTAAACTGACCCCTCTCCCCGCTCTTCTATTTACGATTCTCGTAGAAGCCAGTTCCTCTCCAGGCCCCATCACCGTTGTCGACGATACGGTGCTACTGCTGGCCAAGCCATCTTTGAAGGCCCCGTAGTCCGCAATGTTGCACTCACCAGCAGGAATCATGGAAGTTACGACTAAAAGCAGCCTGAAGCTCGTCTCGCTGGAGCTTGGAGGAAAAATGTCGTCTCAAATGATGCTGATTTCAGTAAAGCCGTCGAGTGGGCTATTCACAAAATCTAGTGTGTTGGCCTCCTTTCTGGATTTAATGACGAGTTGATTTTTTTTGTAGTTTTAACCATGGGCGAAACTGTTTGGTGGGATCGCGGGTCTTTATACAGAACGGGATTTGCAACCAGTTTCTCGTGGGGTTCACGAGTCAAGCGCTCGCGATCAGGGTGGGCGACCTATTCAAGGAGGAAACATACCAAGCACCTCAGGTATCCAATCCGGTAATGCCGATAGCACACCAGTGCATATTGGTGGGTTCGCATCGGATGTGCGGGATACTTTACTCACCTGACTATTTTCATCAGCTACCAATTGCAGATGAAGATCGTCCGTGAAGAGATCCGTGGCCGCGCCGAATATTTCTTCAAGTTCAAGACTGAGGAGGGTGCGTACCTCGACCCTATCTTAGCAGACTGCCACCTGACGATTGCATGAAGAGGTAATCGAACAAGCTAAGAATGCGGCATGTGGGTACGTACCCTCTCTTTGTGCTTATTTCACTCTTCTCTCGAACACGACTGACACACCGCTTCGTCGTCAAGTCAATTGCACGAACGAATCAGATATCTAGATATCGTTGGTGGTTACAAGCAGTCAGGCATCGGGAGAGAGTTGGGCGAGTATGCGTTAAAAAACCACACCGAAGTCAAGGCTGTACATACCAACTTCGGTATCTGTCCGTGAGTTAGGATCGGACTCGAGGAAGTGATAGTACTACGAACGCTCTCCCTCGCTCCCCAACAACCTTGTTTGCAAGTATTTGCCCCTGCATAGTACCACATCGAGTTTCCCGTGTGGCAGTGTGCACTCCACAGCAACCAGTAATTAATATTGTAGGGTTCTCTAAATATCCAGCGTGCAATATCCCACATCATGGATTCCATCAAGAGAATTCTTGACTCCATTATTCTAGCCTCGCACAGTGTCCAAGTAGCAGCAGCTCAATACGCTGATACTACAAATGTCAGACAACTGCGAGGAAAATCACTCATTCGGCTCGAAATCGACCTGCAATCAATTTCTGGGGCTTGTAGAGCCATCCTGGAAGTCCTCAATGGCCCAAATTTTTTGCATAAATATAGGCTCAATGATCGCCTCATAGATTGGTTGTCCAATACCGAGCCCGAAACATGCTTGGCAACGTTGAAGGGAATGCAACGTTGTCTTAGGATCGACAACGTAACGCAGCCGTTCGGTCCAATAGAGCTGGTGTGCCCTGAGAAGGAGGCTATTGAGGGGATGATTGTACTCTTTGAGACCAACAGAGCTCATTTTCACTTTTTGCTTTCAACGGACATTCGGTGAGTGTCGAGTTATTCAGCGCCTCTGAGAGTTCGCTCAACGTATGTCGTTCAGGAACTACGAAACAAACGCTCCCAGCAGGCAAACCTTGTCGGCGAACAATATCGAGTACGTACTACGATTTCCAAACAATTGAATACTTATCATAGATGTAAGAAATTCTGGGGATGAAATAATACAGGATGAGCCATCTGATTTGGTCGCGATAACCCGTAATGTGGGCGAAGAGGAGAGCAGAAGGAAGCGAGAATCCATCTGTATGTCTCGATATTTATTTTCTGGGGGTGACAAAAGTATTCACATGAGGTACTTGCAGCCCAGAAACTAGACAAACTTATGCGTTTCCTTGACCGACTAGATTGTACTGCGAAACACAAGGAGACCGCATCTTTACGCCAATTAGATACATGCACGTGGTTACGTTCCACAAAGGAATATAAGTCTTGGAAGGAGAATGATGGGTCGTTGTTGGTTTTAGAGGGGAAAGGTACCAATATGGTCTTTTTCGAGAAAGCGGAACTATTGATCATGAATTGTAGCTGGAGCAGGCAAATCCATTTTGGTGTACGTTGACGCCAAACTTACTATTCGACACAATTTGCCTAACCAGAGACTGCAGCTCCTCGGTGATCGAGGACTTGCTGGGTACAAAGCAAGAGGGAGAACTCCTACTATATTTCTATTGCGATTTTAGGACCCAGAGATCTACAAGTGCTATCGAAGTCATGCGCTCCATTCTTGCGCAGTTACTATCTCATCTTCGTGATATCATGACAGACCCTGAAGATCTGCTGGATAGTCTGCTCAAGGAGACCAACAATCATGTCGATTCCTTCTATAACGTGAAAGGCTTGTCGCGTCATATATCCAGGGCTGCTAAATTATGTCAACGAAAACCATTCCTCGTCGTCGATGCTCTCGACGAGTGCAAAGAAGCGGAAGCTCTCGTTGATGGGCTTATCTTTTGCAGTGATGTAACACGAATATTTATTTCCACTCGAGTCATTCAGAACACTCTAAATGTTCTCTCACCTTTCCCGTGCATTTCCATGGACAAAATGGCAAATGAATTATCCAATGATATCGCGCTTCACGTAGCAAGAGAGCTCGATTCACGTCACCGATTAAGAAGGTTTGATAGAATACTAAAGGATGAAATCCGATGCAAATTGTGCGCCAGGGCAGACGGCATGTGGGAATTTTTGAGCTCCTAGTTGAGGATTGGACTCATGTTTGTTTCAAGGTTTCGTTGGGTGCAGTGTCAGATTGACACGCTCGAAAATTGTTCTTCAATACCCGAGGTCCGCCGGGTGCTCAATAGCCTTCCAGAAGGACTAGAAGAGACATATAGGAGAATTCTTATTGCAATAGACAGACAACCTGATGAAGCACACATGGCGCGACTTGCATTGGTATGGTTGGTGGCTGCATTGCGCCCTATGCGTATGCGTGAGCTTCTTGAAGGGCTTGCGATATCCCCAAAATGGCGAGCACTTGACCCCAAGTTCACGTTGGTCAACAGTTCCAATTTACTTGGAATATTCAGGAGCCTTGTTGTTCATAACCAAGAGACCGATATTATCACATTGTCTCACATGAGCGTTAAGGTGAGCTCATTCTACCAAACTTCCCATCATTCTCAGGCATTTACCGTCATTACAGGAGTACCTCGTCGGAGAGCTCGTCCACGCCAAGTTGCCATTGTACCATATCGTTATGGAAGATGCTCACGAACAGTTGGCTAGGCGTTGCATGGCTTATATTTCGTTCTGCCTTGATGAGATAAAGGAGTCCCGAGATCGATCACCTCCCCTGATGCGGGAACATAACCTTAGGCAAATCACATCCTATATGTCTCGTCCACTTCTCGACTACGTAGTTTCCGATGGGTTGAACCACCTCGTCTATCTTGGGCAGGGAAACAAAAAAATATACGAAGATATCAGAAGTCTTCAAGTTATTGTTCGACGACACGCTTGGGAATGGGATTGGATGTGTAAGCAGCTTCAGTGGACGCGACCAGGAATTCGGTGGCCAACATTGAAACATGATTTTACCTCTTATATCCTCATTTCCTTTGCGTCCGAGGCGTTATTCCAAACATTCGATCCCCATATATTCCTCGAACCAATGGATGGAATCAACCCGCTCGTTTATGCAGCACGATTAAGCAAGCTGGAGCATGCCAGGACTCTGATTGCACACGGAGCTCGTGTGAACGATCCTGGCTTGAGTGTCGACAACGCAGATGTTGACAGCTTGGATGAAGACGATATCGTATTGGATGACGAAGACACGGACATGGACACCGAGAAAGATGATCGCCGGATACTACCGTTGGAAGTTGCTGTGTACCATTGGCATTTGGAAATGATCGATCTACTCTTGACAGAAGGAAGCGTTGTGCCAGGGCCACTCCTCGCTCGTGTGCTCACAAAGCGGCCTGATGAATTTCCCTTGTCTGTCGTTAGACGTCTTCTGCAAACAGCCCAATTTACACAATGGGCGGTTCCTTCCTGGGACAACCAACCACTTCTTGAAGCAATGGTCGAACGCGAAGTTCAGGATCTGGAAGAAGGAGCCGGACCAGGAGACTTCGTCATATGCGTACAGAGGTTGATTGAGGTTGGCTATACACAGACCCTTTCTGGCGAGACGATCCTCCACATCGCAGCGAAGAGAGGATCAATCCGTTCCATCCGGCGTTTACTCTCGACAAATGTGGCACTTCCGTTGGACATTATCTCGTCTGCGTTGCGCAGCACATCCTCTGAAAGGATGGAAGTGATTCGTTTGCTTATTAGCCGAGAAGCGGATGTCAATCCTCTGGCGGCTGATGGGGATACACCACTACATATTGCTATCAAGTCATTGAACGAACTCGAATGTCTTCAAATCTCCCAAAACCTTGTCGAGGCTGGTAGCAATCCTTCCGTACTGGACGCCGATGACAGGCAACCTATCCAGTTTGCTGTATCCCGAGGATTTACATCAGTTGTCGAATATCTCCTCTCAAAGGGCATTCCACTTCCTCATAGAATCTTGTTCACCGCAGTGCATGCTGCAATGGCAAGAGACAAAATGGTTCAATTACTTGTCTCAAATGGGGCCAACCTTGACATCCTCGACGACGCTACTCTCCTACAAATTGCCACAAGCTTCGTTGACGAGTCTGACTCTTTGAAGATTGCAAAGATCATCGTCAATGTGGGTCACATTTCTTCAGTGCGCCAGTTGGACGACGAGGTTCAGCACCAACTCAAAGTTATCAGCTCTCTGTTATCATCTCTACCATCTGAAGACGTCCTTTGTGCCTTGTCGTCCGACGTACCCCCATCTCGTTCTGAGATTTTGCTCTTTATTCGTAGCAAGGCGCAGGGCACTTCGCTCAAGGAAGAGACTAATCTGACACTACAAGACATAATCCATCGGTCTACGGGTAACCCGGTCAGATACCTGCGACTCGCGGAAACAATGGTTTCTATTCAACGCAATCTTTCGTCGTGCGACTATTGCGCGGTACTAGCACTGCTCTTTGAAAACGCAGTGGTCCATTGTTTGTTCCCAACCGTGAAATATCTCCATTCCCAAGACATCCCACTTCCTCCTCATATCTTGTTCAATTTACTATCAAAAGATGGTCCTTCAGCCAATGACATGGAGCTCATCGAAGTACTCCTTGCAAAGGGAGCGAATGTGCGTGTCCTCGGAGATAACGGGGGCAGTTTACTGCACGTTGCGACCTCGACCCTCTCTGAAAATGTATGCCTTAAGGTGACGAAGGCTCTCGTCAAGGCTGGTTGTAACCCATCCATTATCAACGATAAAGGCGAATCACCCATCGAGCTTGCCGCGGTTCGGGGATTTGTTGCGGTAGTGGATTATCTCCTTTCTATACATGTCACCCTGCACTCCAAGGTCCTATTCACTGTATTGGACTCGGAGCGTCGTCAGTGCAGAGCAGGAAAGATCATTTCCATCGCTCGTATGTTCATCAGAAACCGGGCTTCCGTCGAAGCTACTTCAGTAAACGGTGATAATCTCGTGCATGCTGCCATAAAGTCATTTAAGAACGAATCGGAGTGCCTCTATCTTTCGATGCTCCTCATTAAGGCTGGTTGCAACCCTTCCACCCTCAATGCACTAGGACATTCTCCCATTTGGACTGCCATTACTCGGAAATTCCTTAATATGGCGCATTATTTATTATTCAAAGGCGTCTGCCTACCCCGGGAAATATTACATGCTGTCTTTGAAAACCCTTATTCATTCGAAAAGGAACCCATGATCGTCAACTTCCTGATAAGAAAGGGGGCCGATGTTCGCGCTCGTGTAGCTAATGGGGACACTCCTTTGCATGCTGCCTTGGTGTTGCCTCAAGGTCACACCATTGCCAGGGATCCTGATACACTGCTCAAAACCGTAGTGCTTATTGTCCATGCTGGTGGAAGTCCCTTTGCACGAAATCTTTTGGGAAGGACTCCTTTCGATCTAGCAGCGGCCATTCCGAGCTACGAGAAGATCGCGCGCTATTTCCTCCGTGCTGATGCCAGTATCTATGCTGATTAGCCAAAGATAGAAATCACGAATGTACATATGAGCGAGGGTGATGACACTATTTACATTGTTGAGCGCAAGTAGATTGTCGGAACAGGCCTTGGAAATAGTTTACTTCGATGTCTGCGCACTTCTTCGATCACTGGCACTCGGGCGTCACGACGAACTGCTGGTGACTGGCCTTAGTACCATCAAAGCTGAGCAATCTCGTCGCCAGCTTCCTGCCAAAAAATATCTGCCAGCATTTCCTGACAAACATGAAGTTGGCGAGTCGTTGCTTTATTGTTGTCTAAAGTCTTCGGCGCTTCGGAGTAACGCGTTAGCACCGCCGACCGAGTTTAGTTTTGCATTCTTGGACATAACTACCAAACCCATGCTTCCGTCTGCCAATAAGTAATGGTCTCTGACCAGCACTTCATATGGCAGATCTAGTAGAACGAACGAATCCATGTTCGTCTGCCCGTCGTAGTATGTATATGTGCATTCCGTCCCTGAGGATATCGAACGACATGGTACCTACTAGTTATAGTAATGTCAACATTCGGACGCAATAAACATGAGGTTGCCACACCGTACGAAGTACTTTCAACGGTTTGGTTTCGTTCGCGGACATCTGTGAAGATGATTCCCGACAAGCTTCGAGATCCTCGGTGGAATGAGTCGGGTCTCGAGGTTTGAACGTCATTCATTTCCAAAAGTTATTGTTCGGAAACAATGGAGTCTTTTATAATCCTCAAAATGTCGGTGTTTCCCAATACAACAAACGTCATCAGCACGGCCCAGGTGTACCGATCAAATTAGACATTACGTTTGGTGGCAGCCAAACCTGGGAATGTCACCGCATTTTCCATTCTCCCCCACAATGTTTA
>JBBPMM010000178.1:0-47560 GCA_038090335.1 Solioccasus polychromus | reverse complement strand
GGGGTGGCTATACCAAGTACTAATACCCTACTTGATATCAAAAGTGAAAAAAGCATTGCAATGATATGATTGACTTATATGGTTTATAACTTCACAACCCTTGAACCAAATCACATGATCCTGAGAGCAAATTTGTAGCCAAGAGTATGTACTATATTTTATACCACCAAAGCCAGATGATATTCTTAAGTGTGTTTGCAGTGTGCTTCATGCACTGCATCAGGGTTAAACATTGCAATGCTTTTTGAAGTCACTGTAATAGTCTGACTGCCCACCACTAGACCACTAAGCCAAAAGGCAGTGAATACTGAATGCTAAGCATTCAGTACCATGGGCAGTATATATTCTAGTTATAGGAACCTAGGTAAGCTGGTAGGCTTACACTCAGGTGTGAGGAGTTGACAGTAGAAATGTCCAGGGCCAGAGTGGCTACATTGTCATGATAATAGGTCGCTTTTAACCAAGTAAAACCTAGTATTTGTAGTATAGTTTAATGCCAGTTGGGAAACCTGATTTCGAAGCCTAGCAATAAGTGGAGGCATCAATCTCTGCTGAGCCTAATTAGGCTTCAGGAAGGTCAGGTTTGGTACATTGTCACATGGTGTGACGACGCGCGCACCGTGACGAGTACGCGACTGCCTCTTGATTTGCTGAACCTGAACATCCTACTCATGGCGAGCACAGTTAAGACGTTTACCAACTCTGCACATGAACCCGGGTACATGTGCGTTTCTTTCTCGCGAGATGGAAAGTGAGTTTTCTCTATACTGTTGTATCCTATTTTCTGACGCGAAGTACCACGCTACTCGTGTCCCACCACGTTCAGAATATCGTATACCGGTGGCTCAGACAACTTGGTACGGATATGGAAAATGGACAAGGATCAATATCAGGAGCCGGAAGTCGCATATGAAGCCGACGAGGGAATAACCGCCATCACGAGTTCTGTACGTCTTTTCTACCGACGTCCTTATCTCCTGATGTATAAATACACCACGCGCGTTCCCTTGCCCCATGCCATACCAGGATGAGCTTTGGCTATCCGGGAGCAAGGACTCTGATGTTCGCAGCTACCTTTATGGAAAGCCTGATCTCCATGGGTTGATCATGAACGCAGCTGGTGCATGTATCCGGGCGGTTGTTGTCGATCCGGCCGGAAAACGCATCGCTATTGCCACGGAGTGAGGATACTCTTATGCTGCGTTACTCGATTCTTTACAACCTTCAGTGAAACGACGGTCAAGATTGTGCAATTGGAAGAAGTCAACGATGTTCAAGTTCTAACTGGTCACAAGAAATGTGTAAGAAAATTGACTTGGCACCCCTCGGGTACTCTCCTTGTTCGTATATCTTTGTGTTCGTGCTTTGGAACTGCGAACTAATAAGCCTTAGACTGCCAGCGGAGCTGACGGTACAATTACGGTGTGGGATGTTTCTGAAAGTGAACCAAAAGTTGAGAAGGTTATCGATGGCGTTATTCCGACCGTGGCGGATACAGAGTATGTCGCCGTTTTTTATCCCACCTTTTTCTAAGTCGCTTTAATCTAGGTCATCGGAGTTCATGCATGATTGTTCTGCTGTCTGGCATCCATCTGGACGGCATTTCTTTGCGCCTTCCAGGACCCACGGTTTGTACAGTGAATTGTATTAACGTGATCACGTCGCTAAGGGCCAGTCCCGAAGGAATTGTTGCCATTTCGCGACCAAATTGGGACAAAATATTCAGCCTCTCAGACCCCGACTCAACGGGACCCACAACGGCACTCGCCATTTCCGTCAATGGGATATATCTCGCGAGCGCCTGTAAGGAAGCAATCCTGGTCTGGAGCACCCAGACAAAACATGTCCTTTGGCGGTGAGCAGAGGTGGCACTAAAAGGGAAAAAAAAAATCTAACCGTGTGGGCAGGCATGCCGGTTCTCCAAATGCAGTGATCACGCAGATCGCGTTTTCGCCGTCTCAGAATCTCCTTGCATGGGCTGATACCGGAGGAATACTGACTTGGTGGAGAGACCCAATTCCCTCAGGATCACCAGATCCTGTGAAGGCAATGGCTGCGGGAGGTGTGCAAGGCGTTCCCGCGAAACGCAAGTCAACACCAACGTTGTGGGGAGAAGACCCGAATAACGAGGATCGCAGTGGTGTTCCCGATACCGTTGAAGAGTATGGAGACGACTGGATAATTGATGATATCGGCATGGGAATGGAGGACGAACACGGAGAGAAACGAGCTGTGGATGGAGATGGTTTCGTGAAAGAAATGGGTATGTATCTTGAAACAACAAGTTTTTTTACTCAGAAAATCTCGCAGTGAGTATTACAAAAGCACAATCGGCTTTCCAACCAGGATCGACGCCAATGGATGGCAAGAAACGATACCTCGGTCAGTTTCCGTTCTTCTCTGCACAACAAATTACCCAATATGAGATCTCCATGTAGCGTACAATATGATTGGATGGATTGACGTCACAGATCAGGATACTCATCACATAGTCAACGTCAGTTTCCATGACCTCTCGACACGCAAGAGCTATCACTTTTCAGATCCTTTTAAATATAACGTGGGATACTTAGGTGAGCGTATTGGTGTTCTCGGCTCCACTACTATTCATGGGTGCATTTAGGTGAACGTGGGGTGCTTCTCGCTTGCCCTTCCGAGCAGGATCATCCTGCCCAGGTGCTCTTCAAACCATATGGAACTTGGTCGGTCCAGGGTGACTGGACTTATATCCTACCTCTTGGTCAGCATGTTCTCGGTCTGGCTGCGGGAGGAGAAAAACCCATGTGTTCATTGCGAGATCCGTCGTCCTCTGGAGGAGAAATTCAAGGCCAAGGAAACATCGTCATTGCTACTAGCGCTGGAGACCTCACGTTTTTGAGCGGGTCCGGTCTTGAACGTATGGTATTAGGTCTGGAAGGCGAGTTCGTAACTATGGCTGCTGGGGAGGAATATGTGGTAGTCATACATCGACCAGGCGCCACTACTATTGATGGTAAGTGCGCATGGTTCGTTCGTCGTAAGATACACTTATAATTTTTTTTCGCTAGGTTCACAAGGGTTGATCGCAACCCTGATATCCTTCGATGACTTCGAAGTACTCCAAGCGAAACCATTACCGATACCCAAAGGCCATGTACTTAAATGGATTGGCATAACTGCTGAAGGGGTACGTTCTTATTATTGCCTCCGCCATATCATAGCGACGCGTTCTTGGTAGGCTCCCGTAATATACGATTCTGCTGGGTTCGTGCACATTATGATCAACTTCCGACGGCCCAATCGTGCGAGCTGGGCACGCCTGCTCGATACAAACACGCTTGAGCGTAAGCAGGGAAAGGATGAATCATACTGGCCCGTTGGTCTGTCACAGGATACTCTGACATGTGTCATCCTAAAGGTGCTTATATACATCTACAATGTATTTTGTTTCCTGTGTGTGACGAATGTTTCATTACAGGGTAGACAAGAATACCCAGGATTTCCGAGGCCGCTTACTCAAGAATTACCTGTAAGACTTCCCTTCCGAAACAAGGATCCAATTGAATCACCTATTGAAGAGAAGTATGTTCTGACTGTATCCATGTTACCTCTTGCTCATAGTTTTGAAGACTCGCACGAGAACGGATGCACATCAACCTTGCCCGTGATGATCTTGGCGATGAGTTGACGTCCTCTGAACTAGATAAACGAGAAATTGAACTCGATAAATCGATCATTAAACTCATTCAAATAGCTTGCAAAGCCGATAAAGCACCGCGTGCTCTGGAGCTAACTAGGCGCCTCCACTTTACGCATTCTATGGCTGCTGCGAGTCAGCTTGCAGGGTTCTATAAACTGATAGGTCTTCAGGAAAAAATTGAAGCAATCAAGCGTTGGCGAGAGGAGGGACCAAGTCCAATGGAGGAAGCACGGGAACGGCGACGGCGACTAGAACAGGAGGATGTATACATGGAACGACCTAAACTACTGCAAAACTTCAATCCTCCACCCAAGATTGAGCGTCCAGGGCTAGCGCGTCCAGTGGGGATTGTCGAGCATTCTGAATTCATCGGCTCGAACGTTCCTGTCCGACTATTCAACACAGAGGCGGCTACTCGTTCTGCTTCCCCTGATGGAAAGAGGAAGCGCGACGAAGCAGACGATTTCGCATCGAATGCATTTGATGCCGACCCCAAGCGACGGGCGGTCGGCGAGATCGATGCAAGCATTCCTTCTCCCAAACGTGAGTGTGTCCAAGCCTGAAGAAACCATGACTGAAGTGGGTTCAGGAGACAATCCGTTTGCTCGTAAATCGATTGGGGAGACGAAGAAGAATCCCTTTGCACGGAAACCTGAGCACAACAAACCAATCCAAAAGAGCGAGAGTTTCTTCAACAAAGTCGAGGCCATCGAAGCCGATCAAGGCAAACAGCGCAAGTCCCTTGTTGCTTTACTGGTATCTACGATTGATCCTCGTTCCCTGACATGTAGGGGCTGCGAATAAAAAAGGGAAAGAAAAGGAGAAAAAGGACCTATCTAGACAGACCACTCTCTTTGGGCTCCCTTCGAAACCACCAGCTGAAAAGAAGGGGAAGCCAGTAAAAAGGGGCGAGGAACCGGTGCCCATGGCATGCGGTGCTAATGCATCTGCATCTGCGTCTACCCCTCGAGTTGCAGACATGAACATGTCGGATGCGCCTCCATCGGAAGAAGCAGCCACTCTGGTGGGAACCCAGGAAACCGAAGAGGTGCCTACTCAGCCCGTCGAAGAGGATGAAGATCCAATAGAATGGGAGGCATCGCCACCACCCTCTCCTCGGTGAAATTACCATATTCACTTGTGCATTGCTCGAATCTATGTAGTGGTTAATCTCGTCCGTAAGTGCAAGACAATCACCAAAGTCCTGCCCACTGGGAAACGTGTCGGACACGGGCCTATACCTAACGTTATTGCAGAGATTGTACCTCATGTGAGACCCCTGAACGCGTGGGATCGCCTGAGAAATCCGAGGGGATAACCGGTCCTGATGTCCGATTGGTATGAAGGCGAAGTGTAGAGTGTGATTACCTACAAAGTGTTGATGCGGGAGGCGGATTCCGTTCGCACGTGTTCAGTACTGCCCGAATTGAAAGACATGTCCGCTGACGATACCGTCGTTCATCATCATCATGTCTCTGTCCCCAACGGCTACAACCTCCAACGGCTCAGACGTGCCCTCAAAGCGCCGTCGCACCAACAGCATGCAGCACACAACGTCCCAATCTGAGCTGTCGTCCCTTCCCCCTCCATCTCAGCAAGCTCCTGTACACATCCCGAAGCGTGGCGCCAGGGCATGCACCGCTTGCAGAAAGGGCAAAAACAGATGCGAGGGCGAGGTATGTTCTCTCCACGGTCCCGTACTTTACCGTTCCGCTATTAACTCTCTGGCCCGCCTCCCGCGCCGGCCCGGCACCGTTTCGCACAGGCACCTTGTCGTCGATGTCAACTAAGTGGTACTCCCTGCATCTTCGAAAAGCCAGAGAAGAAAAACGTCCAGCCTGTATCTACGGGTAGCGTCGAGTACGTTTTCGTCCACAGTTTTCCTCTTCTCTGACAGTCGTCAAAATAGGCGCCTATCGCGCCTCGAGGGCCAGTATTTGGTAATTTGCAATGCGTCTGACAGTCCCCCAGCTGACGCCACGAGTCTCTTAGGTTATGCAAAGTCAAATGATTGGAATGCAATCCTCTTTGGACCGCATCCTGTCTGCGGTCCAAAGTCAGGCTTATCCCGGCAATCACCCCGGTTACCCCGCAGCTGCGGGATCTGGCCGTGATACAGGCCCTTCCTATCCTCCTCGTAGTCGGTATGTTGGACGTGTTTCCCTCCGAGAATAATACCGATCCAATTTCAAGCTTCCCACCTCTCCCTGGTTTCGCTCCACCGGTAACGTCCACGTTGCATTTCCGAGTGCGGCGCTTGATCTTGCATGCAGCCACACAAGTACGCAACGTATGGAATCGTACCAAGCACCACCGCATCCTCAGAAGACGAATCTGAGGATACTCTCCCTCGTGCAACTCTCAATGCTCCTATTGAGGCCCTTCAAGGCCTGGCGAACGCGGCAGCAGAAGCGGCAGCTGCTGCCCCGTCTTCTGCTCCCCCTGTGTAAGCTCCCTCTCGTCCAAGAATGATTAACTTTTACCAATCAAGCTGGGTTTAGCGTGAAGAAACGGCAGCGAGCAGAACCTATCCCGAGGAATGCGTTCCCGCACGTGATCGAAAAAGTATGAATCCTCATCATAGTATTCGCCCTCGCAAGTCTAACATACCCGCTCTTCAGGGGCTCGTTCCCGAATCCGAAGCCAGAGAACTTTACCACATGTGAGCTCTCCTCGACTTGACACTCTGCTTATGTTGAACTGTCACAGTTTCTTTGCTGGTTGCCATCTTTTTATCCCGCTTTTCGATCCCAATTACGATACGTTCGAGAGTCTGATGGAACGTACACCGTGGACTTTCGACGCCATTCTCGCCATCGCCTCTAAAATTCGTAGTGGAAATGCACCACTTAGCGCCACATTTTATAAGTGTTTGGAAGAGGCGCAAGGCATTGCTCGATCTTCGTTATTTGGTCCCGTGGTAAGGAAAGAAGCGGTGATGGGTAAGCCCCTTTGCATTCGTGTTATTTAGTGGGTAATTTTGCGCTCGCAGGGATGTTGCTTCTTGCGGCTTGGAGCACCAATGGGTGGCTCCCGAGTGGACATGCTATGCGAATGGCACTAGACCTTGGTTTACACCGCGCGTTAGAAAAACTTGCCGATGAGTCAGGAAAACAACGTTCTGAAGAGGAAGAGCGAGACCTTGGTATGCAGGATTCGTTTGATGGTGCAATTTTCAGCTAAAGAACAGTCTAGTCGTATCAGCCAGGATTTGGCTCTGCCTCTACTGGTTTGATCATCAGTAAGTTCTTTCCTTTCTTGGACTGTTCTCGGCAACCTGATCGTCGGGACATAGAATGAGCTTGGGGACGGGTCGACCTATCGTTCTACGAGATGAATGCTCCATCAAGCATTGTCGTCTTCTTCTTACACATCCTATGGCATCTCCCACAGACGTTCGCCTCGTCTCGCTGGTCGAGCTGATTGCCCAAAAAAGTTAGCTCCATATTGCTACTCTCATCGGTCTGATGTAACATCACTATATAGCACAAATATACGAAACTTTGGCGCCGTTGAACGGGGAAGTTAATCACAACACGCTTGCCTTTATCCGCAGGGCCAACGTTGCCCTCGATAAATGGTGGGCAGATTGCGATGAGTTACACCGTGAGTATCCTCTTTGATACATTGAACTCTACGGACACAACACCACTAGGCCAAACTATGGATGAGGAGTCTTTGTTACGCAAAATTCTTGCCGGGGAACTTCATTATGCGAAGCTTTGGCTGGTCTGTGTTGCGCTGCGCGGCGTGTCATGGGATAAAATGCCGTTTGAGCAGCGCGAGCTCGCTTTCCAGGCCAAAGACGCTGCGTTTAACTGTTTGTCCATCTTTTTGAACTCTACCGCGTATCGGTAGGTTGCTTTCTCACACTATCTAGTCAGATACTGAATCTATTATAGTGCTGCGCTCCGTTATGCTGTTCACGACAGCCTTGTTACTTTAGCTTTCTCAGGCTTGTTTCTACTTAAAATGGCCAACCTTTTCCCCACAGAACTAGACTTGGGTGCAATAACTAGCCAAGTCGAACAATTGGCACAATTGCTATCTGATGTGGCAGCGGAACGGTCAGCTTTATATGGCTGTTTGTTTGTGCAAACGTTCTTTCTAACTCATTGAGCGCCTAGCTATGCACTTACACTGCGAATTATGCTTGCAAACCTCCGCCGCAAAATAGGCATAATCCCAGGCATTACCGCACCGATCCAAAATTTGCCTCCCCCGATATTACCAGAAGGTATGGTTGGACCCTACGTTGACACACACACCGTGGGCCCACCCCCATTGACCATGGAAGAACTTGGTTTTTCCTGGCCGGGTGATCGCGGCATGTTTAACCCTGCAACGATTCCGACATGGATACAGGAACAAGTCAGTGATTTTTTTTACATAATCCCTGCGGTGTTGGACTATTAACTTGCTGTTTCATAGAGCCTTAGTGACCTCGGTCTTCCTGTCAATGGCTCTGATGGCATCTTCCTAAACATGTATGGAACAAATGGGTGGTCCGGGGACTTCGCACCTGCGCCCGAAGCTTGGTGATTATTCTCACCCTTCCTCAACTTTTGTACGAGTAGAGTTGACGGTCTTTTTTCTTGTGCGATTCTATATCTATGTACAAGGCAATCGTTCGCCTGTGCTGCATGATCGCTCCCTCGGTGTTGGCGCAACATGGATAACCCCGGCTCTGGTCCCATTTTGTCTATAACAAAATTTTGATTGTTCGCGTTTCCCAACGTACTGAGCTGTAAATATGTTCTCTTCCACGTACCTATCGGTAGCGGCGCGCATCGGGCTCTACATAACTTAGGCACGTAAAGTATGTACTTACCCATAAGACAGATTGTGGTGACTTCAAGCGAGCAATTGGTCGGTACCTCGATTCATTGGAGTCACAAACTGACCATAAAAAAAAATACTGCGAGCCCATTTTCTGCACGTTTCTGTTCATTAATAACCCTCTCGCACGTCTGTGGAAGCCGGAGACGAGCATGCTCTTTGAAATAAGAATCGCGATGAAAATGGCCCGGAGACGCACTAACGTAAGTGCGGTATATTTCGACCATTTGACCATCATACTCAAACGACCAGGTTTTTGCAAGACCGAGAGGAGAAGGGGGATGTGGACGCGCGGTCGTCCCCTATCTACCCAGGCAGTCCTGAGTAAGCCACTCAAATGCAAATCGAACTGCCAGGTAAACATGAGAGTACAAAGCACGCTGTTATCACCACGGGTCACCGATGGTTGTGAAAGCTAAGTAGGAAAAAGGGCTCCCGCGGACGATTGTCAAGTTCATACGTACCCTACTGTTCGACATATTACTCCATGCTGAGTGACTTTGCATGAACGAGAAATACATCACTGAGCGCAGTGCTGGGAGTATAATAGATACACGAGTGCAAGGTAACAGCGGATAATAAAAACCTTCAATCATCATCATCATCACTCTCTTGTTCTTGAAGGAACTAGCAATTGTCGGTATGACTTTGAACGAAGAGATTCAAGACGAAAAAAAAACATCGTACCTTAACGAGTGCTTCGGTGTTCTTGAGGAAGTATTGCTTCCCTTGCGGCTTGGATCCTTTCTGGTGCCAATAAATGATGGCTTGGTCCGAGATGCAATCCTTGTTGTATAACACCTGTTGCATGACGTGAATGAGAACTGACGCCGTAGATACAGCAAAGAATTACATGCCTTGAGGATCTGGGGAAACGCTTTCATGATGCGTGTATCCTCGTAGCAGTGTACCTGAACCTGATTGATCAAAGCCACCTCAACCTTGGGTCCTTTGCAGAATGCCTCGAGAATGGGAGAGAATTTCTACTCGGGACATGGTCCAGTTAGCTGCGAGTTTTGGGACGCGATACAGCGCATACCCCCACTTCACGTAAGACAAGGCCCTCTACCTGGTCCGGCCTAGCATTCCAATCTATGGAAGCCATGAGACCCTGCCAGATGCATTGGATTGTCTCCGAATCGGGAAGCGGTTGCTCCTCTAGCTTGTTCTGTATCGCTGAAATAATCTAACTCCCAGAATACAATTAGCCATTCCAACAGACCGGTCAACCGATTTACACGCACTATCTCCGGGGATTCTTCGCGTTTAGAAATATTCTTGAGTTCGGTAATGATACCTTCTTTCGCAAGGGCGTATTGCTTTTTGGTGTACCACTCTGCCACCTGTGGAAGGCCTTCCTTTCTAAAATATTCGTCAAGGACTTTGGGCTCTCGACGGTTGATAGGAAAGAAGAGAAGGAGATCTTTAATGTTTCCACGCTTGAGAGCAGCAGCGAGGTGATCCATTGATTGATCGGCTAAATAGGCGCGGAATATGATGGCAAGGACGACAACAGATGCATCTGGTCAAGGCAGTAACGTGTTAAACTCAGCGGTGCGTGAAAAGGACGTGTGGCGAACCGTTTTTGACGAGTTGATCCTTGGTGAGACTTTGCAGACAAGCGGTGCCAGCGATGCCTTGGGAGAGCAAGAGGCCAATTGTAATGGCGAGCTTGTCGCGCTGCTCGGGGGCCCAGCGATTGATGTATTGAAGAAGGCTAGGGAGGGTCTGCTCCTCGAGAGGTTTTTGAAGATATTTGTATCTAAGAATATTGAGGTGTGGACACCATCGGGCATGTACTACAAGTTGTACCTTCTGACGAGCTTGTTGATGACTTCGACGTATTTTTTTAGCTCTTCGATGGACGGCGGATTCTTTGCATTGAATATGGTGAAGGGTGAGGTGGGTGCACCGTCTTCGATGTAGGAACCGCCGGGCTGAATGAGGCCGCCGACGAGAAGGATTTCGAAGAGGGGGTCTGCATACTTTAAGAATTCGAGTGTGGATCCGGCCTGCACGAGCTTTGCAGCAAATGTTTCAAAATCGTTTTCTTGTACGGTCTCCAAGTGTTTGTAGAGTTGGTCTCTAAAGACTGGAGACGGATAAGAGCGTGGATGAGTTGGAGATTCAGTGGGCATGCCTGTTGGTTCGTGCTTTGCCTGAGCTTTTACTGCACCTTTCCTTGCCTTTATCTTTACGCCCTGTAACGAAGGCCGTGCAGTTGCGGGTTGCTGAGACATCCACAGGTATCGAAGAGAAGGAGGAAGATAATCTAGGGCACACAGTATGTCGCGTTGCACGTGACGAGACAGTGACCCACTTCAATCTTGCCGACAATCCACGATCATCTACTTGCCATGGCCACAACCCGCTTTTCAGATTCTCCAAATGCCCGCTCCAAGTCAATCACGACCGCAGACGGCCTCGATACGTTCGGGGTACGTTTATCCAGCTTACCCGATATATGAGATTATCTCACGACCGTCCCCTAGATCCTCAACCAGCACTCGGTCGGAAACACCGCTTTCCAGGTTGGCGTGTCCGAAGACAAGGGCACGCGCAGATACATGGAAGATGCACATTCTTTCGTCGTCGATTTTGCAGGCGTCCGAGGACAAGGTTTCTTTGCAGTCTTCGATGGTCACGCGGGAAAGCACGCTGCAGAGTGGTGCGGCCAACATTTTCACGAGGTAAATCCCAATTACTCCCATGCCACAGCCCAATTCCTATCATACTTCTTGATGACAGTATCTTCTCGACTCCCTGCGCACGTCCTCGTCGACTACGATCCCCGATATCCTTAACGAAACATTCCACAACGTCGACAGACGTATATCTCGTCTCTGCGAGGAATCCGATGGAAAAATTCATTCGGGTTGCACGGCTGTGACTGCATTTTTACGCATCGAAGATGCGGAGGGCCAGCAGTCATTTCTTGCATCTCCTATCGCGTCCCAGTCATCCGCTAGCCCAGGGGATGCCAAGAGTTCTGGGAGCGGTTCCGAATCCCCCGTCAGCGACTCTGGCGAAGAAGTCTCTGGATCCGACAAGACAAGCAAGAAAGGCAAAAAGACGAAAAACGTGACATCAACCGGTCGCATTGCTCGTGCTTTAAAAACCCTCAGCGGAGGTGCCGGCTCGCCTCCACCATCTCCCGGTACACCGAAGACTTCATCGGCTTCAGCAAATCATATAATTCATACCCCTGTGATGTCGCCACCCCCATCACTCCGTCGTGTGCTCTACAGTGCTAATGCCGGCGACGCCCGAGGGGTCCTTTGTCGGGCAGGAAAAGCAGTACGCTTGACGTACGACCATAAAGGTTCCGACAAACAAGAAGCGAAGCGCATCACCGATGCAGGCGGCTTTGTCATGAGCGGACGCGTAAATGGTGTGCTGGCAGTCACACGATCTTTGGGGGACGCATCTATGAAAGAATTTGTCGTTGGGTCTCCCTACACCACTGAGACACAACTGTGCGACGACGACGAATTTTTGATTCTGGCATGTGACGGGGTGCGTACTCCCATTCTGGCATGTGTCTGTCTGCGTATCTCATATCGCCGAAGTTATGGGATATCACGGGAGATCAAGGAGCCATTGATCTGATTCGGAACATCGAAGATGCACAACAAGCAAGTCAGACGCTTGTTCGGCACGCATTATCACGACAAACCAATGATAATGTGACTGTCCTCGTTGTCCGCTTCAAGCATGGGACCCCACGGGCCAGTGGGTAGACGACCCGGAGCCAAGTCTAGCCATTCCCGCACTTGGGCCCAGCTCACGTAACAGTGCCTGGTTGCATTTATTGCCTTTCTATTTACCCCTATAATTCATCTCGTTTGGTTTGCCCTTGCATCGACTATCTTGCGATATCGTACAGCATCCAAGTCAATTTACACCACGTCGAGATAGCATGCCGTTATTAATGTGAACGATGATGAACTTGTGCCACGTAGATGCGCGGGAGATATTTGATGCCATGAACAAATCGAGTCGGCTCGGCTCTAGCATACTGTGAGTCACAATTTATACATATATATTCCATCTGCATTCCCAGAAAGTTACATGCATACAAACGACGCCAATTGGTATAAGCGAATGCAACTTGCTGATTTTCCCTACAAAATGTACCAATGACAACCTCCAGCTTGTTACCAGTCTATTCGTATTTGACGGTGGCGGTCGCATCGCCAGTGGTGACAGAAGTGAGAACTTTGTTGTTCTGCTCAATGTCAATGATGGTAGCACCCTCGGGAGTGTAGGTGGTGCCGCTTGGACCGCTGGCAGTGGCGTCAGAGAAGGTGACGGTGCCGAAGTCCGCAAAAGGAACAAGGCTGTTGCCTTCCTCAAAGTCCTCAACGATCCATTCAGCGTTCTCCTCGCAGAGAGCATAGCTGGAAGTGAGATCTTGGGTGACGGTCTGGCCGGTGGTCAAGTTCTCAATGACCGCGGTACCAGACGTCGTAGAGGTAGCAGTGACGGTGGCCTTGATGACGTCACCAGCGCTGATAGTAATGCCAGAGAAGTCGTAGGCATAGTCAGGGTACCATTCATACCAAGCTGTTCGATGAACGAGCGGTGAAAACCAATTCGGGTTTAGAGTTTGGCAGTTTCTTACCATCGTACGTGGCCCCTCCGTTTTCGACGGTGAAGTCGACACCAGTCTGAAGGATGGCAGTGTCACAAGTGTCACCGTCAATACCAACCCACGCAGAGGCAGCGGAACCACTGGTGCCCGAGGGGGTGGGGACCGTGAAGGTACCAGTGACAGTGGTGAAGGTTCCCTGTTAGAAAAGGTTGAGATCGAGCGTGATTATGGACCATACGGGTGATACGAACGTCACCCTCAGCCCAGACAGCACCAGCCCAGTTGGAACTGTACTCTACGTTGGAGATGCCGCTAGCAGACGACTCGAGACGGTTGATGGGCTGCGACTGGCGGTTCTCGCGACGACGAGCAAGACGCGCCTCGAGCCGAGAGGAAGGTGCGGCCAAAGCCACAGAGGCGAGCAAAAGGTTGCTGAGGAGGGCGAACTTGGAAACCATGGTGCAGATGGGGTTACAGTGGATCGTCGATGACACGAGAGCCTGGGGTGAGGAGAGAGCACCCTAGGGCTTTTATACGTTTAGCATACACCCCGAGTCTCCCATGAAGAGATCCTGATGGAATACTCTCGATGGGGAATCAGATGGTTTCCTGAGTATTGATCCATTCGGGCCCTTGTCCCTGGGAGGTCGTGACCTATAAACATGTGCCTCTATCTTCGCTTCAGGTTGTTTTCAGGCCTCCATGCAAAAATAAGAACCTGGGGCTCATGGACCCGAAAAAGATTTGGTGTTTTAACGAGAAAACGATAAAAGGTGGCCAATCGGAATGAAGAGCTGCTTCGTCCCGATAAGCTGCGTGATGTGAAAGGGGGAGAGCCCACATGGATGCAAGGGCTTACCTTGTACTAGCGCTCCCCCGACGCGTGGAGCGAAGTGTAGAACGAGATGTGTGATCAAGTGAGCATACAGTTCACTGAGCCGCAAAAGCGCGGTTCAGCACACGTAGGGCAATGAATTCCTAAGATCGATGTATTCGGCTGGTATACGGTAAGCGCGCACTTGCAAGGAGTTCCATGCTCCCGGCACCGCCGTGGCAAGTCTACTCACATGAGTAATAAAGGCCCCGCCGCGAACCATGCGAATGTCCGCAGGAGTCTAAGGATAGTAATGCTTACAGTAAATAGATGTTAATGAGGCGCAGCGCATGATCGGCGTTTAATGGCGACAATCCCAGAAAACGGTGCCATGTTGCGCGCGGATTATCAACCAAGTTCAGGGCTACTGGCACGGTCTCTTCAAGGTACCACAATCCAGCGAGGTGTTGGACTCGTTTCCGCGGAAATTGGGCAAGATTGCCGTCGGCACAGCTAGCCCATGGTAGTGATATTCTCATAGGCATGAGCGGCTATCAGCGGTGTGGACGAGGTGGGTGTGTGCGAGCCTTGTTCCAAGTTTACTGGTACTGTCTCACTGCACATGTTCACATGACGATGCTATGCAAATAGTGCGAACCGTAAGACTAATCACAGGGTCACGCGAGACATTCGTATGTAGTCGTCATTTACGTTATTGTCCCCTTTATTCGTTTCTTTTCGTGGCGAGTGCTTTTTCCATCACGACTTTCTCGATGTTTTCGTTTCTTTGCTTTCTCGAGTCGATTCGCCTCCTCTTCTGCGCGCCTCGCTTTCTGCTTTGCCTGGGCCTCGTCCGCAAGCCTCGCAAGGTGTCTAAACCCATCTTCGTCGCCACTCTCTTCCTCTTCATCTTCGCAGATCGCATCCCGAGCCTCAAGTTCCACCGTCTCGTCCCGACGAAAGCCAGGAGAAGAGGGTGCTCTGTTAGGGCGCACGACATGCTCCGGAGAAAACGGGTCTGGCTGGATAGACCCCTGTAGTGATAACATTTCATTCGCCACCGTCATTCTGTCGAAATGCGTGTTCAATAGTGTTGTAGAGTACAAGAATCCGCATTGTCAACAAGAACATACCCGATCACCGTGAATTCGACGTGACCATCTGGATCACCAAGTCTTGACCCTGTCAAATGATGTACCCAGCGACCACTACTACCGGCTTCCTGAGCCCCTTCAGGCGGCTTCAGCCTGGTTGCGTCATCCATCTCCGTGTCGTCCTGTCCATCGGTTGCTCCTTTTGATTCGCCACTCGCATCCCAGCCTCGTCCTTCTCCAAACTCTGGGTCATTTTCTGCCGGTCCATACTCGAATACCCATTGGTCTTGAGGGATATGGTGTCGGGGAATGGAGACATTGAAGGTGCGGTGCACGAGAAGGGAAATATGATCTGGGGAGCACACGTTAATTCGACCCACTGCACAAGGGTGCGTGTAAGTAGAAGTAACAAAGGAAACGAAAGGGTAGTGCGTACCAAGCTTCATTGACACTTGGGGTCCCCATACTGTGGCATCGAAGCTCACTTTGCACACAGCAAAGGGGCAATCACCATGTATACTTGCAGTCTGGCTCAAAAATCGTATGTTCGAATGAGCTAACAGGACGCCTTGCAAAGATGGTATATATCTGTCCGATGAAGAACATAAAGCAGATTAGCACCTGCTCGTCAACAAAGGGGGCGCACAGTCACAGGTTCCAACGCTCACCGCATAACCATACTATCTAACATTTCTTCCGCCCCGACACGCAGATCGGAAGCAAATACGGGGGGAATGGAGAGAGAAATGCTAGCATTTACTACGCGGAACTCACTCGGGAGGTCTAATGCGCGAGATTTCTCCTTGTCTTTGGGAGATTTTGGCTTCCGTTCGGAAGGATGTGCAACTGATTCAGTTTTGTGACGATTTTCTTTCTTTTTATGTGATACGACTAGCGTCGTGCCGGGATCTTCGGTACGATGTTTCCGTTTCTTGGGCTGAGAACCTGAAATCAGACTCGTCATGGAACCAACCAACGGAGGACGGGTCCGTAGGGCTACAATTTTTGATAGTCACGTGATCCTTGTACAAGCGTATACCTTTCTGTAAAATACTTGCCCATTTCGAATTTTGACTTCATGGTATGTATATCTACAGCGGTAGACATGCCGCTCACAGTTCACGTCTAGTCCGCGCCAAAGCTCATCATTCAAATCCTTGTAACGGGCGCGCAAATATTCGGCAAGGCTCTTGCTGCAGCGGGAAAACAAGCTGTTCAAAGTATGACGCACATCTTGTGTCCCGGCTCGATTCCTGATGCTGTTTTGTAGATGCCAAGTACCGTCCAGAAGCACTGAGCTCCGATGTTGGAGGCGTACGCAACGCAACTTCTGGTTCCGCGACTGACAAATTGACGCGCGAGCACCGTATGACATTGGACGAGGCGCATCTCATTCTGAATGTGAAGCGTGGGGAGGCTATGGAAGCTATAATGAAGGCTAGTGAAATCTGCTGATGCGTGGAAGCACTAACCGTGTTTGCTTAGAACTATGAACATTTATTCAAAGTAAACTCCCCTCGGCCTGCATCCGACCCACCCACATCCGGTCCACGAGCTGGTAGACCGCCCCTTCCGCCCACGCACTCACATTACCTACAATCAAAAGTGGTTCGTGCGCGTGAACGAATAGAGGCAGAAATGCGTGTCGTTCAAGAGGATGTGGTCACAAGACCGGGAGCGGAGTCAAGTAGCCCGGGGCCAGGATCAAGCTAATCTCGCCGCGGACTACTACCATACTCGATGACTTATTCCCTATCATTGACCATTGCTAGATATATCATCTGCTATCCCCATTCATTCTTGTTCTCTACGCATATACAATCAAATTGCGATTAATGGATAACTACCGGCATTCATTGGCTTCTAATTGTCGCGAAAACTGCTGCAGGCAACGGACTATTGATATTAACCGAATCCACAAAGGGTATGAACAAATTTAAATTGATTATAACAGTACTCGATGAGTTCTTAAGGTTGTACTTTTTCCTGTGACTGTCGACGCCAAACCTGAACCTCTCCACGTCGAACAAGCCACTGAAAAATAGGCAGAGTAACGCACGAAACAGCAATCCAGGATAACTGTACGGCAAAGTTGAGTCCAACTGGAAGTGTGAACCGCATTCAGAATGGTACTTCATCCCTTGGGTGGTAGACGTACTCTGGTTTTTCGTGTTGAAGACGATCGCACGGACGGTCTGGGAGATGTTGTAGAACGGCATCGCATATCCATATCGAAATATGATCGGAAGTTCTTCAATCGGGTAGTATGACACGGAGACGTTGACTATGCAAAGCATCAGCTATGAGCCACTGGATTGTTGTTTGAAACAATGGCTCACCGATGATCCACAGGACAAGAAAGACAGGAACAAATTTGGCCGTCATGATAATGATCATGGCCTCCAACGCGAATCCCCTTTTCGTAGATGGGAATCACAGTTACCACCGGCAGAAACAAGCAGACGTACAGCGCAGCCATCCCCATCCAGGACATCATCCAATAAATAACGAAGCCAGCATCATAACTACGCGGCGATAAGTCCTTGCTTCGAGGAAAACAATAAGATGGATTTACTACCGTCCAAATGGAACCCCAAACGCAAGACTCAACAAAGCATATATGAGCTGAAAAAAATTAGGACTGAAATGTCGGCGTAAAAGTTTGCTCACCGAAATAAAGAAGTATAGGGTGAAGGGCCACAACAAGCGTACCAAGATTAATGACGTCAGTGTCAGGCGCCTCGCTAGGCCGCTTACGGTGCTTGCGGCTATAAGATGGTTCTGATAGAATGTAAATGAATTGGCTCGACTTGACCTTTCAATCCGCCTCACTGATAATATGAACTTTAGCGAATTCAGCCAATTTGAACGAGCTCGACAAAAACACTGCTTACTGCGAGGATAACGAGATAAATCAGCCCAACAAAGTCAACAGCGGATGCCCTAAGATGTGTCAGCGGTGCTAGGTATTTGGCACAATCCTTATAAGAACTTACACAGGGACATCAAATGGCCTAAGGTCATATACGACGTAGTTGACCGGTAGAGTCACAAGGGACGGCGCAGTTTTCATCAAGTTAATAAGGTTTGGACGAGACGCTAATTGGCTCGCAAAGGTTAGACCCAGCGACTGAGTAATGTTCGTGAGGGTTGCTTGCAACTATAAACGTCATCACGGTACCCTGGGCACGAAGAGAAAAAAAAGAAAACCAACCATCGGAGAAATAGAGACGCGGCTGGAAGAAATGTGATGTATTAAAAGATCACTAAAACAGACGTACGAGTGCTCACTACGCGGCTTCGTTCCTTGCTTGTGTTATATACGCGCTAATTGCCCGAGACGTGTTATACGATGCATCGGTAATGTTTATTGCCTCGAGCAAGTCGGAGGTCGCGTCCGCATTGACTAAAGCAAGGTGCCAAGAAACTACGAGGTTCAGGATGTAATAGTACACACCAGTTATAGCCATCCAACAACGATGGTCAAGAACAGCTTTCTGGACGTCGGAGGCTCCGTTTGGAAACTCGGAGGGATCTCTTATCAACCACGATAATTGTCCCGGTCTTTTAATCGAGAGTGCTTGCGTCACGGCATGACCAATCTGTTCTCCGTCAAAATCCTGTACACGCGGGCTCGTCAGCAAACGTCTCAAGCGTGGTTGCAAGTTCTAGAGGACGTACTACAAGATATCCACTCAGATTATGAATATTTCCGGAAGACCTCCCAAGTGCTGCCCAATAGATTGACAATATTCCCAGTATTATAAAGACTAGCATTGCGACAACTCCAGAGCTAATCTTGAGCCAGCTCTTCCTAGCTGCAACGGTATCCTTGTCCATGTCAAAAAATCCATGGGAGAATGGCTGATCCTGTGACCTGATGAGCACAACGCTGAGAAAGGGAAGATCGTTATACAATCTCGTCCAGCTGTTGCCGAGGTTGCATCGTACGATATAAAAGAAACAAATTTGTGAACCTCACCTTACTTAGAGGGGGATTATTTAGATCGAGGGGGCGATCGGTATTACTAACGGTGTTGACGTCTTCAATATGATTAATCCTGTACTTACAAACGTCCAAAAGAGTGTGTCGATATTGTAGTGCAAATACATGGGTGCGGATGACGGTATCAGTTCGTCCAATACGTATAATATCACATTACGATTCACTACCTTGAATATTGTATCCCCACACAAGCGAAACCTAAATGAGAACCCTACAGAAATCCACGACGTCTTCGCCTAGATTTCTTTGGTGGTTCATCATCAATCTCGACACGGCGTTGGCAAACCGGGCATCGACCAGAAACATCAGTTAACCAGGGGTCGATGCAAGTTTTCTGTCAGGAAGATTCAGTAGCGGAATAGGATAAAGACGGCGGGGTGCTCACGTGAAAGACATGACCACAGGCCAAAAGACGTAATGGCTGGGGGCCTTCTCCGGCATCTTCGAGCCGAGGCAGTGTCTCTCGCTCTTCCTCGGTTATGTTTTCGACTGGAAATACTGCCTCCTCTGCATGCGACGACGCGGCAACTGTGATCCCATCCTTATCGGGATCTTCCTGAGAAATAGCAGACAGCCTTCTCGGCTCTTCAAAGTCCATCAAACAAATCGCACATGCAGCACGATTGCCTTCTAGTCTGACGAAAGGATATTCGCACTGCTCCCAGTTATCCTCCCAGGTCTCGGGCTCTTTGACCGCCTCAGGCGCTAGCATGTTGGCGCTCCGGTCCTTGGTGTTGGCAACTGACGCATTGTCTTTCTTTGACGTTTTTTTGCGGAAAAACGCAAATCTTTTTCTTGGTGCAAGAGTGGGGGGCTTCGGGGGATACGTATGAATAGGCTTCGGTAAGGAAATGGGAGCCGACAGATCGTCCGGCGGGGGCGGGATATAAATAACAAGGGGAATGCGATCGACGAGTGACTTGGGGAGTTTCCCGATATCGGGCTTGATGTAATGTGGATTCTGTAGCGGGTGACGACCCAGGCAGAGTAATATAATGCTGTAGAAGAGCTTGGAGAATATACTCTCAGCTTCACACAGAAGGGAGATTTTCATAGGACTGACCATAATGAAAGGCAAAACCATGAATACAAGAAAGCCGAAGAGAACCACTTCCAAGACAAGCAAATACATGGTACACAGAATTCCAAAAGTAAGCCACCAGACAAGAGGGGCAGAAAGACGGCATGTGTTCACAGAAGTATACTCGAGGATGTGCGCAGTCAAGAACCATGTCAGAGTGAGCATGGACAAAAAGAGAGACAACCTTGGAACCAGGTCAGTTCTGGCTGGAGACAAGAGTATGGAATGACAAACCGCGCATAGATATGGTTATAGGGCACCGGGGGGTCTTCCGAGCTGGTACCTGTAGAAGCTCCTCGGTCATTTTGTCTCCGGGGTCTCGAGTCTCCGGTACGCGTTGGTTGAGTTTCACCTAGCTGCGTTGTCGACTCGGAGTCTTCTCTTTGGGCGTTATCTCTGGTTTTTATGAGAACCCATTGTTCACGATGGGGCGACATCAACTCACGCTGCACGTATGCGAAGATAGTTCCAGTATGTCAGCCCAGAGGACAATGCAAGTCGCGCTAACCAAAGGCAGTTCCAGGCAACCAGAGGCCGTCCGCAAGCA
This sequence comes from Solioccasus polychromus, assembly GCA_038090335.1. Taxonomy (NCBI): domain Eukaryota; kingdom Fungi; phylum Basidiomycota; class Agaricomycetes; order Boletales; family Boletaceae; genus Solioccasus; species Solioccasus polychromus. The sequence goes on along the minus strand of JBBPMM010000178.1, from coordinate 26,906 downwards.
TGAATCTGATCGATCAGTGAATCCTGTGGGCTTTTGATTACTGAAGCGGTGCTGAGAAGAGCTATGACAGTGATAGCCTGGATGATTCTGCCGGGTAAGAAGGGTACTTGAAGACCGAGGGAAACCAACCTGGAGAAGATTATAGGCCAATGTCCCGACAAGCGACACTAATGCCTTTCGGGCCCTGGAAGCATCGGGCCCTATGCCTAGCAAGTCTTTTAACCTTTGGAAAAACGACCGCGAAGGCAGCTGTTCAGGTTGTAGGGGTAGTGTGGTTCCGCTAGGGGATTGGCCGGCCTGCCTGAGCCAAGGAATCGGTCTTGGAAACCATCAGTGATCGATAGAGGTGCGATTGAAAAATCAGATTTACTCTGCGGGTTCTGCATTGTTTGCTGGTGAGGAAGGAGATGGTTCTATACCGCGTTGTGTGGAGCGGCGATGAGACGCAGATGTCCGAGTTCTAGCGGGTTGTGGCACCGCGGGGACGTCGCCGGTTGACTGGGTGCGGCGGAGCGATTGTGAATCGAGGACGGGAGTATTAGCCATGGTGAAAGTTCAGAGAGAAGCAGCAACGAGGAGGGACGACGTTCGGGGATTGACGCCTGCGGCGTATGCGAGCACCTGAACTTGAAGATCAGAGACTGTTGCAGACCAACCTCACCGAGCATGCAAAACCTGCGCCAATCGCGACGAAACTGGCACTAAAGAACGAAGCTGGCGGTCGTTGGCGAGCCCAGGCAGCGAGTGTTGAGCCACGCAACACAGCACTCCTTTTTTAACTATTATGTACGTCAAGCTCGTCACGTTCGACGCCTTACATACCCTAATTACCCCTACGAGACCCATCTATGTCCAGTACTCGGACGTCTTTGCCCCGTACCTTGGAACGCTGAGCCCATGTGCGCTCCAACGCTCGTTCAAAGCTAGTGAGTCCACGAGTCCACCAGCTTATTGCATTTCACCACCTGCTACCAGGTCTGAAGCAGGTGCAAAAGGACAAGCCCGCTTATAGCGGCCAGCCTGGTGCTCACGGCTGGTGGTCAGAGGTCATCAAGAGGACAGCCATCGGAGCAGGCGCTGACCAGCAAGGTGTGCTGCGTTTCGTCTCCGCACCGAAAACGCATGGACAAAATGCATGCAGCAGTAGAAGCGTCCCTAGACAAAATTGTCCCCCAGCTTATGGACCGCTTCAGTTCCGGTCGGGGATACAAGCTCTTCGATGATGTTCTCCCCGTACGTACGTTGCGGCTTATTTCGTCTAGTGTCTAGGTATTTCTGATATGCAAATTGCAGTGCGTCAGCTGCAAGAGTTGAACGTTCGCACGGCGCTCATTAGCAATTCAGATGCAAGAATGCGTATGTTCTGCATAGCACACTTGTTGAGCCTTCGGCCCAGTTGATGCTCTCGATGCAGGTCTCGTTCTCGCCGACCTCGGGATATCCCCGTTTTTGCATCCTATTATCCTGAGTGAAGAAGAGAGGATCGAGAAACCTTGCGCAGACATTTTCCGGCGTGCGTTCAAGCAAGATTACGGGGAAACCCGCTTCGACCAGGGTGTACATGTTGGCGATGAACTTGAGTGGTAAGGTTTGCTTGGGTTTGTTATGGATCGAAAGTAACTTTCAGCAGCGACTATTATGGGGCTCATGCTGCGGGAATGCAAGCACTGCTCCTTAGACGACCTAGCCCTGATGGAGACCAGGAAAACAAGAAAGCGGACGAAAACCTTGAAGATGTCAGGGTCATCTCTGACTTACACGGCGTAGTTGATTGGGTGAAGTTACAGAGAGTGGGCTGTAGTGAAAGCTTCGTTCACAGCACAAACTAGTTGACGATTGGTCGTCTGGCACACAAGTACCGGTTCGGAGTATTCGTACATGTAGTATTATGTAACTCCTCGCTCGGTAGGTCAGAGATTGAACAGAGCCGAATGGGATTAGATGAATGTAGTACATAGGATGCACGTGCGAGTAAAAGTCTGAAAGCGGGTTAGAAAGAGCCAATGTCTGACCAGGAAGTTTCTTTGTGCGGCTTCAGGCAATCCGTTCTCATCACGGTTTTCTCCCTAGGCAAAACAATGTCTTGTATTTTTTCACCCTGCTTGAGCATCGTCCAGCGTATGACACGGGGGTCTTGACGCAATTTAAGAGTCAACGAATTGAGGGTCCGAGGCGACGTATCAAAGTACATAGTCCAATAGCTGGTACACGTGGTTCAGAGGTGGAAACGAAAGAATGGCTTGGAGACTCACTCTCCGACGTTGTGGCTTTTTTTGTGCCTCCGCATCACTTGAGGTAGGGTTTGGGTTCCCCAGTATTCGATGCTTCGAACGAGACCACCCTGGTCCATGACATGGCGTGCAGACATTGTCACGAGGTCTTTAATGTGTTTCTGGATGGTAATCAGCCGCGGAGGAGTGGCTGGGACGCGCGAGACGTACATATTCCCTAAAGTTGGCGGATATGCACAACATTTTGTAGAAGGGCATCGTAGTATTAGAGAAAAGTATTACTAAGCGGAACGGACCGACAAATGATGTCGCGTTTCCCCAGTTGTTATTCATCGGACCCGTCCGCCAGACCGATGCATCGGTTCGAGTCCGAGAAAGACTGGCCGCCGAACGGGCATCGTCGGCGGCTGGTCTTTAATTTCCGAGAGACACTGTGGACGCGGTGGGTGAATTACCCGGAGAAGTTTGCACGTGTCTAATTGACGATTTATCAGCGAGTACTTGTTTCGCTGCTGGCCCGCATGTACAACGATGAATCCCACGCGTGATGGATGCCAGTTAATGCGGTTGGGGATGGTTCTATCTTACGACGGTGTGGGCGATCTTGGGAGCGTCGCGCCGTGGCAGAACGATTGCCTATCCCTCGTCCTGACATTGCGTAAGGTGGGCAGGACCTCGCTTCTCCGGTGATAAATGAAATTGATAGAGAGAAATTGGGTGGCATTTTGCGTCATCCAAAAAGTGCTGCGATAGCTACGGACACGCACCATGGAGGATTGCACCGAGAATTTGTGCAGACGCGCACCATGCCAACAGGTGATTTTTTTTGTCGCCGTCCAACCGGGCGCTGGTTCTGGCAAGACTGTTGATCTGGCCGTAGAATCCGACCGTTGCTATATCGTGTGACGTTTCGCCTTCTTCTCCAGGAGGTGTGGAAATCTCCCTGTATTTGTATCGCAATGTCGGTCGTTTCTCCACTCTGGGTGCATCCTTGCCCTTTCGATACGCTTCGTCCCGCGTGCTTTCGCAGAGGTGCCCAAGATCCTACCTTCTTCTTCTTGCAGCATCGCTTCTCTGTACGTCAACTTGGCTCATCAAATTAATCGCGCGTTCAGCCTATCCAATTCCCAGATTGTCCAAGCTTCTCCTTTCCCCTTCTTAAAGCATTGTTCGCGTGCACAGACACCCTTTCGAGCTTCATCCTCTCCCCCCACCATGTCCCCCTCCCTCTGTCTTGCCCCAGACGGCCTCTCTCGTCCCCCCCGCCTCCAGCCATCTCCCTCCCTCCCGAATCTGCGGTCAGCTCGATATTTTGTCGTGTGTATTCGGATCTTTCTGACCGTCGCTGCCACGTGACACAGCGTACACAACGCTCCTTCCGACCCTCAGTCGACGCGTCCACAACCGACGGCCTCCTCTCAGATCCCATCCCTCAGTCCCGAGAAATTACTCTCCAACCTGTCCCTCAAGGATGGTGACCTGCGCCCAGCCAAACGGTCTCGTCAGCGGCCCAAGAATCAGCACTATCTAACGCCGCCTCTCACCCCTGCTTCATCACTCAGAAGTGACAGCACAGATTCAACAGACCAAAGTGCACCATGTGATGAACGACCTGTCTCTCCCTTCACGAACCTCCTTTCCGTCGAGTCTGCGGAGAGCCGGTTCTTGATCGTGAATATTCCGCTGTCTCACGTGTTGTTAATCTGACGGAAGCAACCTAGGTTGGCAACGTTCCAAACGACCTCTCCAAAGACGTAATCGGTCCGTATTTTCATTCACTGGCAGCACTCCCGGAAGACTCGACCTTGGTTCGGGCAAACTCGCAATGCGCCTCGGATACCGGCAAAGTCATTCAGACCATTTATTATGGCTTCCAGGAGAAACGCGCCATTATTCTCGCGTTCTACGATATACGTGATGCGGAAAGGGTCAAACGCCTCATAGAGGACAACGGTTCGCACCTCCACCGTGGCTCGGATGTCGAGATCAAATCAAGGGCCTCCCATGAGGACGCAAAGAACCCGTGGTCGAAGGCGCTGACCTGTCTCTTTGTCGCCCCTAATCATTTCCATCAGGCACGTCCGTCCCGATGTTCCATGTCACAACGTTCTCAACCTCCCCAGTTCCTTGGTCAGTCAGCATCGGACGCCTTGACGCTCACAGAAGGTGGATTTTGCGTGTCAGTGGACGGCATGATGGCAGAGCGTGACCAACACGGTTGTTCTGATTGGAGTAGAGTTCGTTTCTTTCTTCCCGTGAAACTTAAGAGCGTACTGGCAAAGTTTGGCGAACTCAAGTCGTTCCGCCTCTTGAAAGAAGATGAAGAGAAATGTAATCAGGTACGTCTGCTTTGAGGGATATCATCACATGCATATAGCACAAAGGTTCTGATGTCACCATCCGTGGCTGCTGTTCGAGCTAGCTGCCCTGTCGACAGGCATTTTCTCGTTTTTTTTTCTGTCCTGTAGAAACGTGTCTGACTAATTTGTACACTCGTCAGCTTTTCATAGTCGAGTACTACGACATACGTGTTGGGGAATTGGCATGGAAAAGTTTGAATGGACAGGTGGTTGACAACATGAGACTCCGGCTCGTCCAACGAGATGCCTTACGTGGTGGATGCAGCGGGCCACGGGATCTAGAAAAAGAAGATTTGGTCGGCCTAGAAGGTCATCTCGGTGGTGGACATGCCGCGGAGCCGAAGACGCCCACGGTTTCCACGTACTTATCGCAGTCACAAACGATCGCGACCTCTAGCGGTGTTCCCTTTCCGCTCTTGGATGACGAAGGGCCTTCCGACCACTCTAGACCTTGCGAACACGAAGAAATAACCACCATAAACCTGGATGCCGGTTCAGCCGCAAACAGTCATAGGTCGACCATTCCTGACCGTCAGAAACCTAATTCACGTCACCCTCAAGACGGCATCGAGCCTTCCACGGACGAAGCGTTTTCTGGTGACCATTCTCACGAACGCACTGGTACCTTCGCTGCCTCAGATCAGTTCGGGAGACGTGGATCAAACCATCTCTTTTTTGACGCTGTTTGTTCTCGCACACATCAAAGGCTGGTTGACGCAGATCACATGCCAACCGCCAGTATGAACTTTGATCGCTCACAGGTCTGTCCTTTTGATGTTGCTCAAGTGGCTGGTGGCGCGACCGACCTGTGCTCCTCGCCGTGTGCCGGAGCCCAGCCACACTATGTGCACGACTATTTCACTCACGCCGACCGGTATGCTGGAGATATGAACATACAACACCCCTGGATTTCTTCACCCCTTGCCCACGGTATGCAATATCCGGTATCCTCACAGTCGCCTATGCCTATGTGCTCTTCAATATGCTGGGACGCTTCTACAGGCACTTGGGTCGCGTGGGGTACGCCGGGCGTCCTACCAGAGCAATGGCCTGCGTTTCCACCTTCTCCAGGATATTACCATGGCGCTACATCTCAGGCTGTTCCCTATTCTTACCCCCCACATACATCTCCGTCTCTACCCCACCATCCGTACGGCACCACCCCAAATCGTATATATCCCACGACGTATCCGTCTTCCCCGCGGGCCGCTCCGGAGAACAACCAACTGGACATTCGCAAGATCGAGCAGGGACTTGACACGCGAACCACGGTCATGATCAAGAACATTCCAAATAAAATGACGGACAAAGAGTTGATTGCGTACATCAACAAAATTTGTCCTCGGCGCATTGATTTCCTTTACCTGCGAATGGACTTCCAGAACGGTATAAATTCATAGTGGCGTCATGTGTTTCATCGGATTGATGTTGCTTCTTCGGCAGGGTGTAACGTCGGATATGCATTCGTCAACTTCATTGGCGTGGAGGATCTCTTGCGGTTCGCGAAAATGACATTGGGTGAAAAATGGTAAGCAACAAGGTACACCAATATTCGGATTGATTGTAATTATGGGCTTCAGGAACATGTACTCGAGTGAGAAAGTGCTGCAAATGAGTTATGCCAACTATCAGTATGTCTGTGCGCTAAATTCTCTGACGTCGCTAAAAATGAACACTGACAGGGGAAAAGAAGCACTTGTCGAAAAATTCAAGAATTCGTGCATCATGGACGAGCGTGAGGAGTGGCGTCCAAAGATATTTTTCTCCGATCCCGGTCCGAAGCAAGGGCTAGCGGAGGAGTTCCCCAAACCCACTCACATGCGTAGAAAAGAGCGCAGTTCGTATAATCGTGGTGCACTGTTTGTTCCAGGTATCAACGGCGGGACGGGTTACCCAAAGACATTCTTGAACGCCACAACATCTCATCAGCGTACCAATCGTTCATCAGCGACATTACAAGGTGATGAAAGACAACGGAAACTCAACTATTCCGTCCATGACAGCTACGTGCCGTGAATGATCGACATCACTTGCACGTTGTATATGGAAGCACCGCTTGGTCCTGGTTATATCGCCATCTCGTCTTTATACCCTGATACCACGTTGCTTCATCTGCTGGCTTTGTCCTGTTGTATACGTACTTTATTATCTTATACCTTAAAAGCTAACTGACAGTGTACTCGCGCATCGTTTTCATCCGTTGTTCTGGTGTTCAGTAAACACGAGTAGTGTAATACCTTGCTCGCGTAGATCGACTTGAAATAATAAGCTTTGTTTCCCGATCCGCGGATCATCCGCGTAACTGTAAACCTTCGCAATGAGGGGGGAAGAAACATTCGGAGATGGAACAGACGAGGCGTACGACTCCGACACGGCTGGGATCACATCCGGGAATGAGTTGACGAGGACATATGGCGGAAGGCCCTGTATCGTGGTCCAACATAATGGCCGGGGATTGTCTTAAAAAGGTAATTTAAACTCGCAGCTGCCGTGCACCGCACTCACGCCAACGCACACCACCGCCCGACATGGATGCGTCGTCGTTACCCAAGGTAGAAGAAGAGAAAGTTCGTTATGCACGCCGCGTGAAGCTCAGAGCGTCCAACCTCTCCCTGGATACACCAGGTCTGTTACGGCTTTGCAGTGCAAGCAACATGTCTTACCGCTGCTACAGAGTCCTCCAGACTCGACTCGTCTCTCAGGCGTCACACCGCGCTCATAAAGCGTATGCGTCAATCAATCGGTTCAGATAACCGCGACCAGATCGTCAAGGACATTGACTCGCTTTCGCTCGAGAAATACATCGACGAGATAGCCGGCGCTGCCCTCGACGGCGTTGCGCGATGTAAGACGGAGAAGGACGTCTGGGCAGCAGTGGAGGTGAGGGTTTCGCATTCCCTGCGTGTCTAAAGTCGCACCCACACTTTTTCAGGTCATATGCACTCTCCATAGAAGATTCCCGACTTCGTTTTCCCCTAGTTTTGTGGATATGCTGGCCTCTGCGATCGCTGCTCCCTCCAGGGCAGCCATGTCCTCTCTCCCTCCCGATCAACGTGAGAAGGAGGATGCGGCGAGAATCTCTCGCCAGCGGCCAGTCCTTCGGGTGTGCGCTGAACTTGCTCTTGTCGGTGTCATTAGGGACTCCCCGACCAGGAGTGGTGGCGAGTGGGTAATGAAGGCCATCAAGGAACTAGTAGGACACGTTCCATTCCGTTGCATGGGTTTACACTGACGTGACATAGCTGTCGAATGATCCTACATTATCCTCGCTCCCCTTGCTTTCGACATTCCTCAGGTCATATGCTCGCCCTTATCTGGGATTGACGTCCCCACAAACCAAGCAAATTCCTAATGATTCAGAACCTGGTGCTCTGTCCTCCATCGTGATGAATGAAATTCAAGAAAGTTTTCCTCCCCTCACAAATGAGGAGGAAGAGCTTGTAGAACAAGACATACGCGATCGATTCAAACGCATGTGTGAGGGCTACTTTGACATTGTAGCCAAGAAGCTAGTTATGGAACACAAGGTACCCGGTCATGTCACGCCCAGTTATCAATGCTAGTGCTAAATTCCAATCGTTTGTAGCGCCTCCAGGAACAGGACCGTCGTAATCATGAAGCGTACATTCGTTCTGGTGAGATTTTTGAAGACCGGCAGCAAGCATACGAGAAAATGACCAAGGGGTACGAGAAACTCCTCGCAAGCTGCCAAACGTGGGTGCGCATATACGCGCCCTGTCCATCACTGACAGTGCATCCCCTAGACTTTCCGAGCTGTTATATCTTCCTATGCCTACTTTACCAGCTGCCTCTCAAAAGACGGACTCGATTCAGATTGGCTCAAATTCAGGCGGAATATTTGCAGGTGGGGCAGAGGACGTTTCGCTTGCGTCTGGAGGCAAGTGGGAAGACGAGGAAGAACGAAAGTTTTTTGAGGATATTCAAGACCTCAAGGACTTTATTCCCAGTAGTATTCTCGGTACTGAATCGGAAGAAAAGACCGACAAGACTGCCGACGAAGAGAGAGAGAAAGCTGAAAAGGAGAGGGCGGAAGTGGAGGCGAAAAAACTAGAACAAGAACTTGAAGGACTTAAAGCCAACGGAGATATACATGGCAATGGGGACTCTCACCCCGGGGGCGGACGGGACGGCCCGAATGACAACGAAGAAGGGCAAGTTGATACATGCATTCGCCAAGTATCTTACTAATGAAATGTGCAGCACGGTCACGCCTACACCTGCATCTCCAAGACCTTCGACCCCTTCCTTATCTCCTCAGCTCGCACCGCAGGGTCCTTCGCAGCTTCTCAGTGCTCTCTTGGCTCGTCTTCCGGACGCCACCAATCGAACAATGATCGATCAAGCCGCTGTGGATTTTGCATTTCTCAACTCGAAAGCTGCCAGAAAAAGGCTCATTAAAGTGGGTTTCCACTCTGCACATCTCTCCTTGGGCAGTTTAATAAGTGCAGACCAGTTTTTGACCGCCGTCCCAAAAAATAGAACCGACCTCTTGCCTCACTATTCCAGGTTGATTGCCACTCTCAATAAGTATATGCCAGATATAGGATCAGAAATTGTTGCTTTTGTGAGTTGCCTCGTGCCACTTATATTCCACGGAATAATTCTGACCAGCGCACCTAGCTGGATGAGGAGTTTCGATATTTACAGAGGAAAAAGAATGTTGTCAAAGAGCTCGCTGAAACACGAAGCAAGGCATGTCATTCTAATTAATGGCGGTATTTCGCTAAGCCTCCACCTCTACAGAATATCATTTTTCTGTCCAACTTGACGAAGTTCCGCATCGTGCCATCCCACCTAATTTTGCACATGTTTAAGGTCTGTCTCGACGACTTCTCTGGTGCAAACGTAGAAAATATGGCACTTCTACTGGAAGGATGTGGGCGCTTTCTTCTTCGGAATGAAGATACGAGAGAAAGGTTTAGTACTATGGTGCGTGTCTGTCTGTGCTTTACTCACTCTATTGTCGGCTCACTGTTGTCTAGCTCGAACTCATGAAACGCAAGCAAAGCATGCAGCATTTTGACCAGAGGCAGATACTCTTGCTTGCAAATGCCTACTATCAGGTTTGAATTTATCAGGGCAATCAAAGGTTGGGCTCTGAGACTCCGTCCAGTGCAACCCCCCAGAACGCGCTCCACGTGTTGAGAAGGAACGAACTCCGATTGAGCTCTTTATTCGCCACCTTATACACGATGTTCTCGCCAGGAAAACCATCGATAAGGTGCTCAAACTCATACGAAAATTGAATTGGGACGATCCTCTTGTACAGCGCTCTCTACACAAAGTTTTCACGAAACCGTGGAAAATTAAATACAGCAATATCAGTTTGCTCGCGATGTTGACCTACGACCTGCAGCGCTATCATCCCACTTTTGCCATATCCGTGGTCGATCAAGTACTTGAAGATATACGTCGAGGATTGGAGCAGAATATCTACAATGCGAACCAACAGCGAATAGCTACTATGAAGTATCTCGGAGAGTTATACATCTACCGCCTAGTGGGCTCTAGTTTGGTGTTCGACGTTCTATGGTCTCTTGTATCATTTGGACATCGTCAGTCTCGCTCGCGCCCGTATTAAATGCTTCATGCTCACATTTCTTCCTAGCTGACGGTCAGCCATTGCCACGTCAGCCCTGCGTGGTCGATATGCCGGATGACTTCTTTAGAATTCGTTTGGTTTGCACTATGTTGGACACTGTTGGCATGTGTTTTGACAGGGGCAGTCAGAAGAGGAAGCTCGACAACTTCCTTATATTCTTCCAGGTAGGCAATCCACGCTGTTTGATATGCAGTGAACTGACGCCACCTCTAGTATTATGTCTTGTGTAAAGAAGAGCTGCCGATGGATGTGGATTTCATGCTATCTGACTCTTTTGATGTAAGGCGAAGTTGCAGCTTCCATGACATTACCTCACCACTTTACAGGCCATCAGACCGAAACTCGTGATGCCCAAGTCTGTCGAGGAAGCTGCCACAGCGGTCGATGAGATATTTAATACTGTCATGCAAAATGCTGGATGTGAGTGCTCCCCATGATCCTTCTCTTATTTGCTGAGCATACGTTGAAGTGACAACCGAGGGTGACAGTGGTGATGATAGTGAGGACGATGGTGAGAGGCCTCAGCAGGACGACGACGACGACGACGACACAGCTGGGCAGGAGTCAACTGTAAGCCTTACTTTGCAACTACGGAAATCAGTTACCGAGTCCGCCCGTAGGCTGAAGATCGTACCCCGTCTCCGGACCCCGTTGTAGTGCTCTCCGCACAAGATCATCTTGGTCCATCGGAAGAAGCTGACGCAGAGTTTGCGAAAGAGCTTGCCAAGATTATCACGGATTCATCTGCTGAGACAAGAAAAATTGACAAGAAGTCGGCTTGGTGGGACTCTGCTGTACTGGCGCCTGGTACCAGAAGGAAGCGTATGGACGATATCGAAGGAGATGGGGAAGGGAATGCAGCTAATGGCGAGTCGGTGATGAACTTCGCTGTGATTTCGAAAAAAGGAAACAAACAACAGGTTTTTCCGGAAAATACTTATTAGAGCGAGACACTAACCTGTTTAATAGATGCGATACCTGTCCATACCTGCCGAGTCTGCCCTTGCGGTGCATACCCGCTCAGCGCAACTCCAGGACAAAGTCGAGCAACAACACCTGAAACAGCTCGTCTTGAACTACGAGCAGAGCCAGGAGGCTGAAGAGTTGAAAGGTAGGTCCTTGTTGGCGCCTGAAAGTCCGAAGTTTTGATGGCAACTGCGTGACAGCGCTGGAAAACCGAAACCGGCCTAGCGCGATTAAATTTCGCTATGCTGGCTGACGAGATGGCTTGTCCACACTTGGCCAACAAACCGGCGCATGCAGTAGCCTTTTCGCTCGGTCGCGATCACTTCATTCGCACTCCTCTCCGGTTTCGTACTCCCAGTCAAGATCCACACCATCAGCCGACTTGGTTGTGATATCTCGGGCGTACCTCGTCCCTAACGTCTACCGACTCCAGGTTTAGTATCTACGTCGACGACCTTACGTACTTTGACGACCTCAAACTGTCTCTACAGCAACCTTCACGTGTGCAATGCAAACACGATCGTATCAAAATTATGCCATTGCATGTTTCTAGAACTATTAGACAGAATATAGCACAATCCTTTGCCTTTGAATCGATGGTACTAATTTGATGAAGAGTCTATTTTCCGAGTCGGAGATTGGGATGTTCGCGGACGTCGTTAACTCATTATCCTTTCCGAGCCCCTCTCAGTGCCTCGTGAAACCTTTCACTGCGGTTGTTCCTATGCGGAATTCCGACGACGACTACTTTACGGACGACTTGGTGTTCGATGACAGGACGATTGCTCTTCTGGATGAGGAGGAATCCAAATTCAAGCGTGCCAGCGCCACTAGCACCCAAACTCGACGGAGTGCTGAACCTCCAGCTGAGCCCCCAGCCAAGCGTCAAAGGACGACGGGGTCATGGCAACCCCAGGCAGTTAGCACGCCGTTGCGCCGCACGGACACCTTGGAAGACATGGAAGATCTTCCGGATGTTTCCATACAACAAGATGGTACCTACGGGCTCCGGGATAAACAAAGGCGCGCATCAGGACCTCCTACCGGTCGACCGGGCTTCGTCCCAGCACCCAGTGCCATTACGCAGGCCGGGTCTGGATCCAGACCCGTCACGACTACTCTATCCCAGGGCTCTACTCCTGTCGTGCGGAGTACACCAGTGACAGGACCCTTGAGGGCAGCTCAGGTTCCCCCTCGTCCGCCTTCTTCTGCACGTGGCCCGCGGGTCGTTCAGCCACTTGTTTCGTCTCAGGATGTTTCCCGGTCGCAGCAAGGACCTCCCCAACAATTCAGTAGGGTTCCCACCGAAAATGTTTCCAGCAATCAGGTTGAACAACTGCTCCAACAAATAGAGGAGGTGTGGTATTTGTATAGCATATGGTTGGATTGAGCGTGAATTAATGAGTATTTTTACAGCTTCGTAAACGGAACGAAGCGATCCAGGAGTCCGTTCTGGAGGCTAAACTCGCAAAGGAGGGAGAGGCAAGCATCCTCAGGAAGCGTATGGAAAAGGTGCGTGGAACGCTGTTCTATATGGAGATGTTCGTTCATCAACGAGCTTCGATTCTTATAGATGACTCAGGAGCACTTGGCCCAGATAGCAAAGGCAAAGTCTGCCAAGGACGAATCTGATGCCAAGAACGCTTTGTTGCAAAAGCAGTACGAAGCAGACAGAGAACGTTGGAAAACGGAAATGACATTTATGGTAAGAAATGTCTGTATCCTTGGACAACCGATCATACGTTCTCCAGCGCCATGAGTTGGAAGCTGCCTCGCGGAAGCGTTCTGTATCTGTCTTGCCCAAAGTTAATTCTTCACAAGCATCGACACCTTTACCCTCTCAAAGACAGAGATCTGGTCAATGGAGTCCTGCTGGTCCTTCTCGACTGAACCCAGAAACCCCTCGTCGTCCCCGCTTTGGCGACATTTCCGATTTTGATAGACCCAAGAAAACCGCTACACAAGGAATGAGGGAATTTCCTTCCGGATTTCAGAGTGCCCCCCTGCGTTCACAGTTCGTGGTGGGGCCCAAAACTCCCCAGCGCATGGCACCTGTCGTTCCAAACGCTAGTCCAGTGTATCAGGGACCCGATGATCGATTCCCTCAACCCGATGTGTTTGGGACCCAGATGAATGACGAAGGTCACGTAGAGGATTCTTTCCCTCACCCCGACGTTACTGCCAGTGATGTTGATATGATGGACGAGGGAATCCCAGCCATGACGCTTTCCCAAGAAAATACTACCGTTCTGACGCTTCCGATTTGGAATCTCGTCGTTGGTGTTCCTTCTACTTTTGATTACTTATCCGAGACTGATGTCTTATAGCTTCATGATATCCTAGTGACACATACTCTACGGGGTTCAAAGATGTCGACTTTGCACTTGCTGGTGTCCGTGTGTCCGACGGACACTATTTACGCCCAGAGCTACGCCTCTGCACTGGTGCGAGTAGTCGAAACACTCGGGGGCATTCCTGCTCAACCTGACAAGAATTTTGATATTTTTTCACGAGTTATCTGTCGTGCGCTATGTGAGATTGCCGATCTACTAGAAAAGAATAATTTGGTTTGTTCCTTTCTTTTGGCATGTTTTGGTCGTTGCTCAATTCCTACAGATCTTTCCCCTGACCGCCGTTCTAAATCTACTTACTGACCTTGCATGTGGAGTGCCATTAATACACGCTCTTTTGTTACCGCAGCCTGCTCGAGATCATGATGAAATATCGCGATTGTTGGAAGTACTGTACAGTATCATCAAAGACCAGCTCCAGGACCTTGATCTTACAACTGGGCACGAGCCCCCTGAACTTCACTCGCTTGGAGTAGCGACACTATCTCTTTATGAGACGCTCGTTTGGCAGGTTCCCGACGAATCTGAGGACAGGTAAGGTTCATTAGCAAGAAAAAAAGGACCGACTAGTTACTAACCGTTAAACTCAGCCTCGTTGCGTGTCCGAGCATGCCATCTTTATTCGCGCAATTGCTTTGTCCCCGTCGCCCATATTGGTTTCTTATCAAGGGTGTGGAAGTACTGTTGTGGCTATCGACAAGTATGATCCATGTTGTTTTATCGAACCCCCCAAATCAACACGATTCTCAGGACCGAATCTATTTCGTGCGTTGTTGTCGCACCAGCCGGGAAGCAATGAAGACCTCGGCGACCCGACTCATCTCCCGCAAATCAGCCTAGCTTGTTCTCTACTGACTGATATTGACCGCCAAGGCCCCGAGGTGTGCCCTCGGCGTTTTCCTTGTCTGGTTTTCTCATTTCAGTCACACCGCAGGCGGAGGAACTCAAGAGTCGTATCATCATGCTCATTGGTACACTCTCCAATGCACACCCTGACGCACACATGCTGCTAGTCGACTCTCAAGAATTGATCCCGTCCATCGTCGTCTACCTCTGTCACCTAGCTTCTCCGATCTGGGACGAAAATGGGGTCATCGTTAATGATTCTCTGGCTGCATCGAGGTGCTTTGCCTGCCTTTTGGTTGACGACGAAGCTCGTGCACTAATTTCCAAGAGAGCAGGACTGTAGACACCATCAGTCACACGACGCTGCTGCTTCACCATTTGGTGATTGGTGGTGATGCAGCGCTCGACCTGCGCGAACGTCTCTCGTGCGCGCCGGAGAAATCGTTTCGAGGATTAATTCATTCCTTTATCCTGACGTTGGGCCGTCTAAGCTACTCGAATCCCCCTTGTTGGTTGGACGTCAAGCAGAAACAACGGTTGGCGATAGTCGCGGGTCTGTACGCATCGTTTTATCGATGACTCAAATTCTGCTGACGATGTGGCGTGTAGAATTGGCAAGAGAGATCCTCGAGAGGGTCATACAAGGACCAGAGTTGGACATGATTTGGGACACCCATCAAGATCAGGGAGAGGAGGTTAATGATAACGATTGTATGGATGTGGACGACGAGGACGCCGAGGCTCAAAAAATTGCAGACTTTTGAGTCTCTATGAAATCCCTAGAATGTTACTACCAGGGAGTAAAATACATGCATGGCTCCAGGACCTGATGTCAATTCAGGGCCATGTCCAGCGCGCCTAGCCCGACAGTCTTTACAAAAGGGAATGAGGGCAGATCTCCCAGGGAATGACTGTTTTACCTCGCGACAAAATTTCTTTCTCCATTGCATGTGTCTTTTTTCGGTCTTGGACATTATTTCCAGAGTCTGCGATCTCTTGAGAGCGAACGCGCACGCCTCCGACTTGTATTTAGCGGACCAGCGAAGACGAATCTTGATCTGCGCATGGCCACGTATGTATTACTCAAAAAAAAAAAAAAAAAAAAAAAGAGTGGCAACACGCTCGAAAACGCACCGCAAAAGACGACGACACCGCAAGCGCGGTCGCCGTGCTCTTCTCGACGTCCAAAACGTGAGGAACCACGACCGACGTCACCTCCCCCGCGCTCTCGAGCCATAGTCGCCAGAGACAGTCCTGCCAGTCCAGCGCGCGCGATCCAAACAGGTACACCCGTTCCGTGCACCAGAGCGGGTGGTCCCGGGGCATGACGACCGGCACGAGCGACCTCGGCGGGAACCTCCCGACGGACGCGTTGCTCATCACAATCACGTGGGAGGACGTGTCGGGTGGCTCGTCCCGCCAACGCGCGTGCGCGAGGACGGCCTTGGGAATGCCGTCGGGGAACAAGACCACGCGGGACGTGGGCGCAAAGAACCGGGCCATGTTGAGGTACGCGTTCGACGATCCACCGGCGACCGAGGGCACGTACAAGACGTGTACGGACGTGCGGGTGGCGGACGCGTGTGCCGCCGCCGCCGTCGCAAGAGCGAGACGACCGAGCACGGTTTCATATCCGCTCGAACCGGGCATGTGTGTAGTGACGACGACGAGAGATGCAGGACCTCGCCATGCCGCCGCCGACGCGAGCGCTTCGTCGAGGCGAGCATCGTCCTCGATCCAGAGACAAGCGGTGAGATCGGATTCGTTGCCCGGATTCGCTACGACAAAGGTGTCTAAGCGCGCTTGTGGGGGGAGTTCCCTAAACACGATGGACAGACGCTGGGATAGCGTGACGTTCACTAATGGTGATGGTGACGCGCTGGAATGGATGTCGGGTTCAGCACGATTGGGAACGCCGGTCCAGCCTGGCCAACGATGCCAGGATCGAATCTGAAACGCTTCCAGAGAAAAAGCACAAATATCGATGGTACAATAAACCATGCAGAAGAAACAATACAACGTGAGCATGGTCCACGGACTCCAGAAGCGTCCATTGCGCATCTTCCAAAGGTCGTCGGACAGAAAGGTTACAGGATCTGTGACGAATTGTTTTAGCAAACCCAGTCGACCCACACGAGGCCGCCCGAGGCCGCCCTCCAGTATATGCAAGTAGTCCTTTCCCGAGTCTAGAGTGCCCAGCGACACTTGCTCGGAGGCGGTCCGAACGCGAAGGAGGCTGGAAAGGTGGCTTTGGTAGCTACCCGAACCCGAAATTGACACTCGATGTCGCCTGCCAGTAATCACGTTCGAGGGAACGAACTTGCTATGGGATAAAATCGAATCCATCTGAATAGGTGCGGTGTTGAACTTGGGTGCGGTGGTGATGCCTGTCTGCAGACAACCAAGTTGGAATCCTATTTTCAACAGACCGCCAACGAGCGTTTTTTTTTTTTTTTTTTTTTTTGGGGGGGGGGTCCCACACACACACTCAATTGAATAAGACCGCGAACGCCGTGGTCACTGCGACAAGCCACAGTCATGGATCAAGGACAGAATTAGATCAACACCCCTAGATGCACCCTTGAAAAAAAAAAACGCATCTCTGCGCCGCCATCGCCTACTCATCCTCCTCGACGTCGCCAAACTCAAACATCCCCAAACGCTCCCGTTTACCAGCCGCGACGCACCCTTGC
This sequence comes from Solioccasus polychromus, assembly GCA_038090335.1. Classification (NCBI taxonomy): domain Eukaryota; kingdom Fungi; phylum Basidiomycota; class Agaricomycetes; order Boletales; family Boletaceae; genus Solioccasus; species Solioccasus polychromus. The sequence continues at coordinate 9,836 of JBBPMM010000178.1, read as the reverse complement.
AGGTGCTTGACCAGTTCCGGGTAAGCTCCGAGATACTTGCAGTTCTTTTTATCGATCGAGGCGAGACCCTCGCGAAGTAGATGCGCGTTGATACAAGCAAATGGATCTTGGGCAGATGCCGGATCTGCAGGGTCGATGAGTCGAAGGTGCAAAACGTTTGCTTCCTTGTGATCGATATTGGCTACGAGTTTACGTCCTTCACACAGGGAGCGAAAGCGTTCAACCGCCTCCACGTAATATTCGCTCTCAGGGTTCACCAATCTCACAAAGCTATGCAAAGCGTCAACACATGGGTGTTGGAAGAAGGGGAGGAAGCTTACCTGAGGCGTGCGTCCTGTGCCTGACCAGGGAGCGAGCGGAATTTTGGATCAAGAGGTCGCAAGTCTGAAAATTTGACGGTGTCCTGATTGCCATAGTCAATAAAAGTGACTTCAGCCTCCTTTTTGATAGGCGATGCCCGGCGGATCTTGGCACGATACCACGAGCCGTCAGAGAATTTTGCAGAAACGAGATCGCCATTCGTGGGCGTAAAGTTTGCAGGTACTGCCGCAGACTTGTGATGCAATGAGAAATCACGCATCAACTTTTCCAGGGAGGCTATGCCTGTGGATTTGTGGAATTAGATTAGCCACAAGGTCCGGTCATTGGCCAACCTTCCGTGTTCAACACCTGTACGGAGAAGCCGAGGCCGTTCCTTGTTCGCACGTCACTGATAATGACATCGATGTACTCTGGCTTCAATGGTGCGGAAACGTCTTCCACAGGTGCGTGTGCGGCCTTCTCTGCCTCTTCGTCATAGTCTTTCCATACCTACATGAGCCACGGTTAGCGCCAGTCTCGTTCACGAGGTCGATTTAGATTCACGTTACGCCGTGCTTGTTTAGCCTCAGCCTGACATCCGAGCGTGAGACGTAGCCGGACAAAGGACGGTGACACATACTTCTGCGTCGTACAATTGCTTTGCCCACGATAGGCCGTCTGCAGAGAACGCGTGCACGAATGCGTACCCTTCTCGAACAAGCGAAATAGCAACATTTTCACTTTTCAACCACAAAGTCCCGATAAAGCCGCCAGACTTGTCGGTCGATTCGACTTCAAACTCGACGTCACGTTGCATATACCGCCTTGTTGCAAACTCGGCAGCCTCGGAGCCAAACGGCTCGCCCTTTTCGGAAGCATTGCGAGCAGTGCGTGGCGCCCTAATACCTTGCAAAGGGTGAGACTGCAGAACTGAAAACGGCGAATATATATAAAGTACCACTGAGTACAAGAGTCAGGGTTTGGTTATCTTTGGGAAGCAATAACCTGAAGAGGCTCAGTCACGATGAAATGCGGCGCGGAAAACTCGTACTTGAACCGTGATCCGGCGGGAACATAGTCGACGATTGCAGGTATCTTTCCTTGCCGCTTGAAGCCGCTCAGGAATGAATTTGCGCGCGTCGCAGTCTAGAATGCAAGTTTGAATGAACGACGAATGAACGGGCACCGAGCGAGTACCTCGGAGAGATTAAGCGCCTGTTTAGGTGGCGGTTGCTCCTTGCCAGAGTGAATGCCGCGAGTTTCCGTCGACGCACTGCAAGGCGAGTCAACCAGGGTTAAGCTAGGCAGTGTTGTCTTACGTACGTTTGTTCGGCCGCCATGAGCTTGTCATAGTCTGGCGATCTGTCTTCATCGTCCCGGCGATGGCGAACAACGGTTGCGAAACCTTTTTCGATGAGCTGCTCAGCGATATTCCTGAGTGGTGGATCCCACGACTAGGAGTCAGCACGTGAACTCCACGTCGCGAAAACTGCCATACGAGTTCTGTCCACCATATCGGATGGTGGCGCACTCTCGCTCTTCGAATTCGCCTTCGCGGGGACGGACAAAGTCGACAGTTACTCTAACGTTTTTGCCAATCAACCTCTTTCGCAGGAACTCTCTGGCTTCCTGAGCATAAAACGCTTGTTTAGGATCTGAAGCTCTGGAATGCTCGTCAGACATGCCGAGTCCACAAAAGCGAACGGATCTCACTTTGGTGCTCTAGTCGAACTGAGATATACTCGACGTTCCTTGCCATTCTCCTTGTCGGCCACCGAGATCTGGTCGCCGGACCATATACGGGTGACAACACCCTCGAACGACGACGCACTCCCACCAAGGCCGCTATTCGTCTTGGTTAAAGCGGTGACAGAAGAGGTTGGAGCGGAAGCATATAGACATGCTCGCTTTTCCTTGGCAACTTTTTCGGCTGCCCGAAGGCGTTCCATCCCACCCCCACTGGCGAGCATGCCTGCATGCCAGTCAACAACGCGGGCCAAGCCAGCGGCGACCAGGTGTTCTGCGACGTTCCCGGCAGGGTGGAGGACTATGGGACCTCTGTCAAGGACTTTGATGGAGTAGTATGCGCAACGCTGACTCGCCTGAACCAATAAATATGGAGGCAGGCGGAGGTGGTGCGCTCGGACCCGATTGGAATGGGGTAGCCGGCGAATTTGGCAACGACAAGATGACGACACGAACAAGGCGCTGGAGCAACCGGGATTCGGTGAAGAATCTGGCCTGGATCGTGTTCAACGTTGGCGTGCAGCACGGCCAACTAGATGACAAACCTCTTCTGCCCAGGGCTCGGATGGCTCATCGGGTTTGGACGACGTTCTCGCACAACGAACGCCGGCGAGTGCGATATTTATAAATTGATGTTCTCCGTTCGGCATAAAGAGTCGTGCACGAAGGGTTGATCCGTCGCGAACTTGCTCGACCAAGGCTAGATCGACGACGGCGATGAGATCATCATCAAAGAAGTCGCCGAAATGAAATACATGCCATCGATTGGTTTTCCCTTCCAGTCTGACACGAACGCCTGAGAATCTTGGGGCATCGTGTGATGTACTGTACGGGGCTAGGAACGGGACGTTAGCGAAAGCTAGCGCCAAGAGGCAACGCACACCTGTGGGCCGTTGGGGTTCCAGATGCCCAGACCTGCTGCCTTGGCGTCTGCTTCGAGATCGCGCTTCCGTGCGTCGTCTTCGGTAGGGTCGCGCTTGACGTCCTTGACTTTGGCCCAACCATTCTTTAAAAGCTCCGAGGTGAGGTCGAGGCCACCGATTTCGGCCGACCCGAGGTCGCGGGTGATGTCGTCATTGGACGGGAGGACGTGCAACGACGTGAACGAGATGGCCTTGCCGACGGCCATGGCACGTAAAAAGTCGCGCGAGTCGAACGCCCACGGCTAGAGGGAAAGAGTCAATAGAGAGGGAGGAGCACGTTGGCAGGCTTGCCTCGTCCTCCCTGGTGGCATTTCCCATCCGTGGAGCAGTGATGTCTGCGAGATGGAGGATTCTGGCGCATGTCACAGACTGTGGGGACGGCTAGTGCGAGGGACAGTTACCTTTCCTTTGGAGGTTGTCCCTGGGGACCCGGGGGACCACGCAAGACGAGCGTGTCGCCAGAGATGACGGCTAAGAGGGAGAGATGTGAGAGGCGGGAACACAAAGAGGCGAGATGCGCACATTTGACGATCTAGCAAGGAGTTGATGAAAAGAAAAACGACGAGGACGATTTTGCTTACTGCTTTCAAAGACATGGATGTAGTAAGTTTGGTACTACTTCCGACGGCAAGGCTCTTTTTGACCATGAACTTGCACGCGGGCGACACGAGTTTGGATACCACAGCCATTACCACCGCCCACGTTCTCCCTCTACCCTAGAGCGTCGTGCACACACAATGAGCGCCTCGCGATTCTATGAACACCTGACCCGTGATGACGACCAGCACCCTGAGCCTGCCGGCCAGCTCCGCAACAAGACTGACATCATCTCGCAGATACGGGAGGCCACGGCCGCGCCGTCACCGCTGACTGGATACCTCAAAGACCCCGCGGTGATGGATGCCATCGACGCCGAGAATGGCAGTCGCTCTCGCCGACAAGGTCACTCTTCGAGCTCGCACAGTCGAGAGCCGAGGTCGGGCTCGCTGCTGGGCCTCGTACTGGCTGAGGAAGAGAAGCAGGCTCACAAACTCAAGTCGCTGCTTCGATTAACAGGTGATACACTCGATCGGGAGATCCGTCGAGCGAATCAGGCAGTGTCCAGGGCTGAACATGCAGAGTCCAGGGTGCACGATTTGACCGCTCGGGTCACAAAAGCCGAGTCGAGCAAATACGTCGTCGAGCTCGAGGCGGCGCGGGCAAAAGAGGAGATCAAGCGCTATCAGGTACAGATAGAGAGCCTCGAGCGGGACGTCAAGCGACTGCAGGCGGACGTTGCGTTGCTGGAAAAGCAGCGAAACGAAGCGGACGAAAGTGCGTCGCGTGCACGGGACACGGCAAGAAAGTTCCAGATGGAACTGAGGAACACGCAGGCACGGCAAGTCGGGAGAGAGGAAGGGATGAGATACGGGATGCAAAAGTGGTTCAAAACGGGGCAAATAGAAGGCTGGGACGCGGGGTTCGAGAACGGACGGAAGGAAGGATACGAGCAGGGGATGACGGAAGGACAAGATATCTGGCTGAAGAAGGGGCGCAAGATCGGACGACAAGAGGGATTTGATGATGGCTGGAAGCAAGGTCGGAGCGAAGAACGCAAACGTGCGCTGCAGGCGTTTGACGACCTGATGACGGAACGCGACAAGGAACCATGGCTAGGTCGATCGCTCCGAGGTAGCTAAATAGCATGTACGTTATTGGTAGTCGTGGGACTTGGACTCTTTATTATACCATCATCTTCATCATCATCGTCATGACACCTATCCGTCGCAGAGGAAAGGAAATTCCTCGCTTGCCGCTGTCTGCGTTCACGACACCGCCAAACACGGGCACGTCGGATACGTTCCAGATTCCCCCCACCCCGAGCCTCGTCGTCCCGAGCGGGATCGCAGACGCGCATCTCCACATCACCAACGGCGGGCTTGAGGCAGACGTGGCTCATCTCAGACTGGCCCACAGACGTGCCGTCGTGCTGTCCTCGCAGGGTCTCTCTGCCGACGCGATCGCCGCCTCCCTGCAATCGTGAGGCTTTCATCTCTCTCCCCCGAGCCGATCGCTCTCATCTCGCTGCCAGGCTGCAGTCGGAGCCCGTCCAGGTCCGCGTGCTCGCCGTGCTCACCCCTTTTTCCCTCGAGAGCCCTGCCCCACCCGAGCGCGCCGACCCCCTCCCTGCTCTCACGGCCGTGTACGACGGCGCAACGCCGATCGCCATCGAAAGCGAGCAAGACACCAAGGACCAACCCCAAATAGAGACCCCGGTCATCAATCTCCGCTGGGCCCTGCTCCACAGTCGTGTCGTCGATCTCGACATCCAGGGCGGCATCGTCGCTCCGGACGTCGGATTTTACGATAGCTTTGTCAACCTGCTCAACAAGGCCATCGAGTCCGGCACCCGCACCCCGATCGTCTTGAGTATGCCATCCCCGTCGTCGCTCGTCCTTTTTCTCCTAACCCAACTTCCCCAGCCAACGTGTTGCCGCCTCCTCTCGACTCCATCACCCCGGTCGTCTCGATGATGAACCACCCGGCATATACCACGTACCGGCAACGCATATCCCTACTCTCTCTCTCTGAAAACGTATCCGTAAAACTTCTTCCTCCGACATGGGTCCTGGCCGAATCGACGGTCGAGTTGGACGAAAAGCGGGAAAAGAAAATCAGAGACCTTCTCAAACTTTTCAGTGAGTCCATGTTCATCCGCTCCGGGGAGCTTGCCTCACGATCGCCCAGTCGTTCCCGTCCTCGAAGCATTCGGTTTTGACAGAATCATCTTTGGATCTTCACCCGCATTCGCTGCTGGTTCGCCCACGCTCGCAGAGAATTGGTATAGGCTCGTCTTGGAGTCGTTCCGCGAGTTGGTAGTGTCCCAGGAAGAGATGGACAAGATTTTCATAGAAAACGCCGAGCGTGTCTACGGATCGGCTTGACGATGATTTGAATTCTGTACGGTCGTTCGTTGTATGTGTAACTTTATGTAGCCAAAGATATATATCGCTTGTAGGTGGCTGTGTTTATTGCACAACGTGTGCATGGCGCCGCAATGGACGCGGACAGCGACAATGACGTTGGCCCTTGTGTAACAAGGCGTCGCGCGTCTTCGTGAGTGCTTTGTCGGTATCAAGTCGCCCTACTCACCCCCGAGGTTAGGAGTGCAGAGTCTTCTCCCGTCTCGGTGAGTCCCTTATCCTCCGCCATTCCTGCTTGGTTACTTTCGGACCCATTAAATGTTTGACCACGTCCCCTTATATAAACGACGGAGGCATTCATTCACGCCTGCTTCAGAGGATGCCGAGCTTGTCGTTGCTGCTGCACGATCAGAACACCGAAACCCCGACACCTGAAAATGCGCCGATCATACGCCAGGCAGTTGGTTTTTCATGGACTCCGTCCGCCAGTGCCAACGTCAGCACATATCAAGCCACGGTGGCACCACAGCCCGCCGTTCCCCATTTTCTCCCCGGTCAGGCGCCTCCCGAGCTTCCGAAACCAAAGTCTCCAAAGCCGAGGGCACCTAGGAGGAAGAAGGGCGCACAGTACTCTGATCAAACCAGCAAATTCAAGCTCATCAGGCCTAATATCGTACCTGCACCGCACCCCTCTGGCCCTCCGACTCTCGCGTCGACCTCTTGTCCGACATCTAGAGTCACTCTTCCCCCTGCGCTTTCGCGCTCCATGATACCTTCAAGTCGCGCGCGTTCCAGCAACACCGATAATATGGCATCCGTTTCTCCACCGCCCGTCAAGAGAGCCAGAGTGTCATCCAAGAGAAAGGCTCCTCCGTCGCTCGATGAACCCTTTGACCGGTCATGCACTCGATCATCTCTTGGTCAACCTGGCATGTCCCAAAATCATCACAATGGCACCGTAGAAGGATCTCAAGCACCTGATTTTCGACAAACTACTCCGGCCGCTTCAAATGGCACGCCTGTCGCATGTGAGTAGTATCGATTCTAACCCTGTTTTTGATTAACACGTTTCAGCTACGGCGGATCCTTCCTCAAAGGCTTCTCGACCAACGCGAATGGTGACGTTGCTCATCGAAGACTTGAGGAGCGGTGTTGCAGATTCACAGCTGGCCGAGGTCAGAGTTCCGTTGAGAGCGGCCGACGATCCGGAGGATGGCTTTTGGGCAGATGCGGTCGAAATCTGCAACGCCCTTCAGAACGGACCGTCCCGAATAGATGGTTGACGTTTCGTCGCGCCGTTCGACCGCCGTGACTAACTACTCTTTTTTTGTAATCAGGACCCGCCAAAGTGTACACCATGAGGGGAAGATTCCGGCAATTTTTCATGCGTGTAGATCAATTCGACCAACTCGAGGTTCAGCCAGCGCACATTGGTGTTTTGAAAAACAGAACATTGAGCATCTTTGTGGAGGCCGTGAGTATCCCTAGCGCTCTTGGATTTGAAGCTCATTACGTCGCGTCAGCCCGTACAACAGGGCCAAATACCACGCCCTCACGTTTCGCCCCCAGAAGTACGATCGGTGTACAATTCCTGTTCCGACTGCGAGGTGTCGTCGCCCACCACGACGTACTGCCGGCCGCTGCACGAAGACGGCCGGTTCTCAGTAAACAACCATGGACGATTGTCGCCCGCCTCGGAAAGCGGATCCTATAGCCGTTCGCGACGCACCCCATCGCCCGACACACGATATAGACGGTCACGACACGACCAACACGCCGGCCCGGGCCAACGCGCTTTAACGCCACCCATACTCGGTCGATTTGCAGACACGCGAGAAGAAAAAGACGAGGCGATCGTCGACTATATCCGAACACATATCGAGAACCATCCGGGGTGGGCCGAGTACATGCAATCGAAAGCCAAACCTCAACGCGTCTCTGAGGTGCTGAAGCAATACACCTTTGTGGAGGACAGGATCAGGGAGTACATTGGACGAAAAACGCCGGCACACTGGGATGGTGCACCGAGTTGCCACGTCCAAAAGGTGGGTCGTTGGTGCTTTTTTTCCATCTAAACGTTGACTGATGCGGTGCAGCAACACGTTTGGCAGGTACTCAAATTGGACGCCAAGTGGGTCGAAGAATGCGAGGAGACGTTGACGCTCGTCGCGTTTTACGGGAAAAACGGGTCGCGATACGAAGACTCGCGTGTCGTCGACATGATCAACGATGTCACGCCTCCCAGACCGAACACCATGGAAAAGTTTCTACGTTTTCTGCGGGCGGTGGATGAGAGTTTTACTCGGGATGCGTTCAGTGGACAGTTTGCGCAAATGCCGACGGAAAGATGATGTTTTCGGGAGAGATGATTTTTCGATGCCTTGCGGGACTATACATATACCCAATACCTCTTCTTTGGATGTAATACGTTTACCATCTTCTCGCCAACAGGGCGTGCGTAGTGTCGTATGCGTTTCTACCTTGCCACTCACACCTACGTGGACAGAACGTGCGCTCTGGAATAATAAGCTTTGTTGTACGTGCGTGCCGCTCCAAGTATAATACAACATCGAGTGTCTATTTCTTAAATCAAGCTTGTTCTTTCTCCTCGATCCGCGCTGACATCTCCTGTTTTAGCTATCCATAAACACTGCAGGGAGCAGTCTCGCATCTCCCTCCCGATCACCACAAACGTGTACCTTCATGCCCACGCCCGCCGGGACGCAACCTTCCCCGAACGCGCGTTCCAAGGCGATCTTGGATTGAAACCCAGAACAATGCATTGGTAACACGTACGCCGGTCCTGGCCGCAATTGGTTGGCCAAAAAGTCGACTGTTTGCGGGATGCGAGGGACGAGTTCTGGACCCGCAAGATGCAGTCCGCCGATCACCTGGAATGCCGTCCGGAGGCGAGGTTAAAAAAAAAGAAAAGAGAGACGGGGGAAATAACGTAGCTCACCATGTAGATAGGTCTGGCGAGCTTTCTGACCGCGTCCTTGATCACGTTCACGATGCCCGCGTGCGAACACCTACGTCGCCCCCCAAAAAAGTCCGCGCGTTAATTCGAGTCGTTACTTGGAATGAGACGACAAGCGTCCTTACGCGCTAAATATGATGAGACCTTTGCCAGCGACGTCGACGGCCGCGTACCGCTCGTCCATGAGATGCTATCGCACGTCAGTTCGCTCGAAAGAAGAAGAAAAAAAAAAGCTTCAATCTCTCAGGAGAGAAAGAACGCACCGGTTCAGAGATCCATCCGCCTTCCTCTAGGAACCGCATACCGCCGAGCAATCCCGCCTCGAACGGCGTCACCCTCGGGATCTCCCCACTCACATAGATCGTCCCTCCCGCGACGGTATGCGCCACGTCGGACGTCCTCACTTTTCCCCCCGCGCTCTCGATCTGCGCAAACGTCGGGTCGTCGGGCAAACGTCCAATGATGGTCTCGTACGTCGGTGGGACGGCGATACCGCGCGCCTCGGGACGACCGGGATGCAAATCCACGACGCACTCGGGTGCACCGGGACTGCGCATGCCGAGAAAGGCAAGCATCCCGCCCGAGTGGTCGCTATGCCAATGCGAGAGGACGACCGTCTCGACGTCGTCCACCCGCGCTTGCATCGCGGTGGCGTTGCGGACGATAGATTTGGAGTCGGGTCCCGTGTCGAAAAGGACGAGGTGCTTGTCTTTACCGTGGACTTGCGTTTCCTGGCGAGCGGGGGGGGAGGGGGGGGGGTTCAGCAAAGCTTAAGTTTTTTCGGTTTGGAACAGCGATATGTGCACGCGTACGATCAATGCGGAGAATCCGTGTGCGCCTACAAGAGAGTCATAGTCATGATCCGTGTCTCGCTCGACGTGCATTGCGAGATACCACAGCAAAAATTCTCAAAATCAAACATGGGGACGTTCGTCCGTGGGTCTATCGTAGGTATCTGATCGACGAGATGTTGGCGCAGCTCATGGG